>SSNS01000012.1:486950-551026 GCA_006937985.1 Aphyosemion australe | reverse complement strand
ATGTCACGCCATGCATTTACGTTTGCCTGTCATTTCCTCAATTTTCATGACATTGCCACGAAACTTGGGGTGAGCCATCCTAGTCCGACCCTCAATAGAAGGTGACGTAAAAATCCGGTGGGCGTGGCCTAATTTTTGAAATAGCGCCCCCTATGAATATTTAAACTGTCAGCCCCAAGCCATGCTTTGCTTGAGAATTACTAAACGTTGCACGCTGATGTAGTGTCTCAGTATCTACAAAAAAGTCTCTTTAAGCTATGCTCTATATTGCACAGGAAGTCGGCCATTTTGGTTCCAGACGCCATGGCGAATTCTGGCGTGACGCCGTGAACTTACGTTTGACTGTAACTTTCACTAACACCCTCCAATCAGCATGAAATTTAACACGGTGAACAACAATCCAGGCCCTCAACCAAACAGGCGCAAATGGTTGGTGAACGTGATCTTATTTCACCACAGCGCCCCCTACATACCTATAAACTGTAATAACTCCTACAGACAAGGTCACAGCTGCACCAAACTTCCTTTGTGTCATCACACAGAAGTGCCCAACACATTCCTGTGGTCATTGGTTGATTTAACTTTAGCCCCGCCCCCTCAGACATTTTTGGCCCTGAGCAACACATGCATGGTGCAATTCACACCAAAATGCACACAAATGATTGTTGTCAACCTACAAATTGCTCAATGGGATTTTTAATGCAATTTGGGACAGCGCCCCCTAGATACAATAAAACTTTAATAACTTCAACAAAAAAGCTCTAAACTGTACCAAACTTGGTGGGAGTCATCACACCACTGCACTCAACAAATGTATGTGCTCATTGGTTCAAATAAATTTAACTCCGCCCCTTTTCAGCCATTTGGCTCTAGATACCAAACGGAACATCTGATTGATGCCAAACTAACACAAACGCATCATTGTCAACCTAAGATTACCTCAATGGGATTTTAATGTTATCGCCCACAGCGCCCCCTAGATAAATTCAAACTTTAATAACTTTTAAAAACATAGTCAGAATTGCATGAAACTTGGTTTGTGTCATCACACCACTGCACCAAACATATTTATGTGGTTGTTGGTTCAAATCCATTTAGCTCCGCCCCCTTTCAGCCATTTGGCTCTACATAACAAACGGAACATCTGATTGACCTCAAAATAACACAAAAGCATCATTGTCAACCTAAGATTACCTCAATGGGATTTTAATGTTATCGCCCACAGCGCCCCCTAGTAAATTCAAACATTAATAACTTTTAAGAACATAGTCAGAATTGCATGAAACTTGGTTTTTGTCATCACACCACTGCACCAAACATATTTATGTGGTTGTTGGTTCAAATCCATTTAGCTCCGCCCCCTTTCAGCCATTTGCCTCTAGATAACACACGGAACATCTGATTGATGCCAAACTAACACAAAACCATCTTTGTCAACCTAAGATTACCTCAATGGGATTTTAATGTTATCGCCCACAGCGCCCCCTAGATAACTTCAAAATTTAATAACTTCGAAAAACAAAATCACAACTGTACCAAACTTCACTTGTGTCATCATTTGACTGCACCAAACATATTTATGTGGTTGTTGGTTCAAATACATTTAGCTCCGACCCTTGAAGCTGTTTGCTTCTACAAAATGCACGCAACATCTGATTTACGCCAAACTAACACAAAGCACCGCTTAACTCACTAGCGTGGTCAGTTTAGAGCATCCCCTAGTGGTGAGATGCATAATTTTTTTGGCAGGCTCGGAGGAGGTGCTGAGTTGGGGTGAGGTGCGGATGAAGTGACGGCTCGCAGTTTCAGAGGTCGCGGGGGTTGACGTTTCTGTGCCGTGGCGGTGCTCAGGTCTCCCCGGGCTGCCACTGGAGGCCGGAGCGGCGCTAAGCTGCGAGGGCCGAACGACGCTGCTTGCAGCTTTAATTTAGATTGCTCTTATGTTGATTTGAATCATAACTGGTACCACGTTTAATATTAAAGATGAAAATAAAGAATCAAATCTAGTTAAAACCATAGACATGAATATGTAGATGCCCTATTAAATGCTGGAGAGCGTAACAGCATCACCGCCATATTGGATGGGTCTCCTCACTCTCCAAAGTCAATGCATAGTGAGCAACTATGCCCGGTTTTGTGCAGCCTACGGTTGCAACAATCCACGAATTATTGAAAACAGATCATGTGGGATTAGTATTGACTTTTCTAGCCTACCTCATAGGATTTTATATTTTAATTATTTTTAAATTATATTTAAATTCTCATGCCATACCATGTGTCTGATTTTGTAAAAAAGTTTGATAAAATGTGTTTTTTAGTTTGGTAAGCACCTTCCTCAGTAGAAATGAATGCACTGGGGGTGAACGGAGACCCATCTAAGATGGTGGCCGGCCACTACGGCAGCTCCAATTAGGCAGCGCCAGTCCACGAGGTGTCTACGTATATATGTCTGTGGTTAAAACAACTTACAGACAACTGTTCAAGGAAGCTCAGTTACAAGCTGCAGGGTCAAAGGTCAGTGCTCTCTGCTCATAACCTCTATAAAATAAGAGTTGTGTATCAATTTTAGACCAATGCTTCTGACATCCTGCATGCCAAAGCTCATGCTCATTTTGGGAATGGATTAATACTTGCACCATTCTTACTAAGAGAAAAGTTTTTCCTCTTTTTCTGTAAAAATGTCTCTGAACTAAAGCTTTTATCCCAACTACAATCACTTCATAGCAACAAGAAAAGCATGTGTATTGCTCTGAGCCACGTGTTTACCTGCAACCCCAAGATTAAAGGTGCATGATGTAAGAACAACGTCCCTGTGGTCAAATTTGGGTTCTGCAGTCCATTTTCAAAACAAACATGTGAATTTGTCACTACTGTTGCGTGAGTTTCATGGCTGTTGCCAGCTACGGCTCAGTGCTGAAGATTCTAGATGACGAGTGAAGATGAGTCTTATCCAATAAGTTGATAAGTAAATAAATACATTTCACTGTACTATCGAGTTGTTGGTAATTGAAAAAAATCTCTTGAGACATTTTTAGCGCCAACTGTTGCTAATTCACTGTTAGCATTGTTAGCTCAACATTAGCCTTCTTTACCCAATATTCAAATAAAACAGAAAGATCCTGTGGCTTCTTGGGGGTACAAGAAATAATGTCTGGGCAGCTCTTTTTACTGGCTAACATACTGTCCACAACTCTAGAGCTTTTTGCCAGCCAGTGTCAAACTACGAATACCAATGCAGCAGCGCTAGCTGGCGCAGACTCAGCAACCCCACAGGCTCACAGATTGTTAAAGGTCAACTTTACTCATATTTAACACATCTGCAGTGGTCTCTAGTAGGAATGAATGTCATGTAAGTCGTTTTGGGGGAAAAAAGCGCTGGTGTGCCTGTTTGAGGATGTAGAAGTCAGCTGAAGGAGAAAGTAGCTTCAGAAACAGGATTTGGAGTCTTATTTCCTGATATTTGGACATCTCACCTCTGATTGGCTAACAGCAACGTGACCCTACCACTGACTCTGTTTGCTCTGCAACTTTGATATTTTATCTCCACAAATAACACAAGCCTGGAGGAGTTCTGCTGTGTGGTGGAGTTGCTAATGCTAACGGTTAGCTTTTACTAAGGCATTATCTCTCTCCTGGATGCTAAACCAACAACAGCCTTCCCCCTAGTGAACCAAGATGGGTGAGTCCATGAATGTTACGTGACGGTGTGACGTAGATCTGTCAGGCTTTTCTGAACCGAGCGTCTTTCTGTCTATTTTCTATCAGACGCTAATGCAGGAAATAGGGGTAGAAGACTATTTTCACGTTCAGCCTGCATGTTAAACTCACAATGACTGATCATTTTAAGAAATAAGTAAAAAATGGTTTCTCAGTGAACTTGCGCTTTAACAAAGACTTTTTAGAAACAACCACCCAGTTGGCTAAGGAAGAAATATGTTTCAATGTAACCTTCCTTCCAACATGATTGAGACATTAGACTGTTTTGTGATTATTTCACTGTCAAATTCTAACTAATTGTACCTTTAAGGTTTTTTCTATGATCTGATGCAATCTTGTTTATTTAAGTTTTTCTACTTCTTACATCTGTATTTGTTCTTCTGTTGTGGCTCAAAATTAAAGTTTGCGATCTCACTTAACAACAGACTGAGAAAGATCTCTTTCATCTTTTCATCTTTGAAGATTTTCTTTGGAGAAAGTCAGTAATTCCCTTGATATCCTTACATCATGGTTCAAAGCAGAACTAACTATGTATGTATGTGTTAGCAACAACAACAAATATAAACCAACCCCAAGCAAACAAAAAGGCAAAAAGCTTTGAATTTGTTTCTTTAGACCTTTTTTCTAAGATGCTCACTGTTGTGCTGCTGTTACCCATGTTTATACAGAATGGGGATGCTTCATGTGGTTTCTTTGCTGCTATTTGTTTCATTG
The DNA here is from genome assembly GCA_006937985.1 of Aphyosemion australe. Lineage (NCBI taxonomy): Eukaryota > Metazoa > Chordata > Actinopteri > Cyprinodontiformes > Nothobranchiidae > Aphyosemion > Aphyosemion australe. The sequence goes on along the minus strand of SSNS01000012.1, from coordinate 546,595 downwards.
TGTAAAGGCTGTTATACATACATTTCATCCTTAGCATATGGTCCTGCATGGTTTTGAATGTTCCTTATAAATAAAGTTGGATTGAATTTGATCAGAACATTAACAAATATGCAGTAATGAGTGGAATTATGCATGCATTAATAGCGTTTATATAAAATATTACGTCACTAGAGAATGTGTAAAATACACAGTTATGTTGTTGCAACATTACTATTTACTGAAATAGTCTATTTTTGCATGAAAGGCCACATATCAGAAACTCTAATCCTAACAAAAAGATAACAGAATTTTTATAAAGTTTGTATGCACAGCCGTAATCACCTCTCCTTTGTGTTTCACCTCCAGCACCACTTATCCAGTCAGTTTGATGACTGTTGACATTCTCAGAGCTGTCGTCGTAACACGCTGTGCAGCTGGGACGGATTACGCGTCCATATGTGGTTAACTTGTGTGTCCAGGGCTTTTTGTTATAATTTAAAGTCAGGAGAGCCACTGTCAGATACTTTTTGGTGTTTCTGTTAGCTGTGAGAACGTATCCAACAGGAGAGGAAGTTCTGCAGACGGCATAGTTTAAGCTGCTTGGTGGTCTTTTTGTTTATGGCGAGAAGTTTCCACCACAAGTTCAGTTTGTGTTGTTCTAGAAACGAAACTTCTTGACAGGTCTGTTGCTTTGGGCTAAACCTCGGTCGTTAGATAGGGAGAAGTCTGTCGGCATAAGAACATGCAGCTTTGAAGGGCAGCAGCAAGTCAGAAATGTTTGGAAACAAAATAAATAATGTAGGGAAATGAGAGGAAATGCAATGCAAACGACTTAGAGAAGCAGAATAGTGAATGCAGTTCAAACAGTTCTGACTGCTGTGCACCGTTAAAATGAATCTGAATTAATTTAATATAAATGAATATTATTATCCTATCAGACTAACAACTTCCTCCCTGCAGCACTTTGCCATATAAAATGTCTCATTTTCATGTTTCCTGTTGGGAAAAAGGATGATTTCATCTCTGAAGCTGCACATGTTTATAGAATGACATCAGGGATTCAGAACAGGACAAACATAATAAAGAGATTCTAATTAATAAGGAATACATCAGAGCATTGTTTCCTTAGAATTTGATTAAACCTAGACGCTTGTGCTCACATTTATAATCAGTAGGAGGTGTAAACCTTAAACCTCTGGATGCTCTCCTCACCGACATGCTGTAAATGGCCCACTGTTTCACATGGGTTTGCTCAATGGGACTGATAAGGAGAGTTATAGCTGACTGTCAAAATGACAGTCTGGTCGACGTCTACCTGCTGAGTCAGCAGACTACAGCCTGTAACTGCTGCTTATTTAAAGCCATTCAATTTTCAAGCAAAAAAGAACACTAAATACTTCTTGCACATATGTTTTTGATCACTGCATATATTTTTATTCTTTATTCATCTTTATCTTTTTATTTTTATTTGCTCCTGTTGTAAATCTGATTTGCTGCTGTGATGCCAACATTTCCCCACTGAGGGGAAATTGAGAGATTTTCTATTCTATTCTATTCTATTCTATTCTATTCTATTCTATTCTATTCTATTCTATTCTATTCTATTCTATTCTATTCTATTCTATCAGATTAACTGTTTAAAAAAATATACACTTTTTTAAAACTTTGATGTTAAAATCCATGATTTAACCAGTGCCTATAAATACAATAAATAAATAAACAAATACATTTATAAAATAATAATAAAATAATAATAATAATAAATAATAGAAATCTTTGCATAGTACAAAACGTCAGAATACAGCAAGCTGTTTGGTTATTTTGATAATAAAATATTTAGATCAGAGAACATATTTGTATTGCTAATTGTATTTTTCCCCTCCATCACATGAGTTGTGCCTTTGAACGAAAACCTACATTTCAAAGACCAGTAAGCGCCACTTCTTCACCATTCCAATAATCCCCAAATTTTCTGGGCCCCCTTCATTCCTCAGTATAAATGCACAAAAGATAAAGGAAAGGTAATTATTCCTCTGGGATGTGATGATTACAGACAAAATGCAAAAAGCATTCATGAAGAAGTTCTGAATAAATCTCAATATGCCTCAATTTCTTTATGCCTTTTCCAACCTGCCTGAAATCCTTTTTTATTAAAGGCACACTTGGCAGTTTTGGCTTGATTTTAGCACCCCCTAGTGTTCGTTGGCGAAAGCAAAAGTGAAACTTATCTCCTCGCTGTGCGTTCGTCTTTTTAACACCTTAATCTAACTACTGAAACGTCTCCTCAGCCTTCATTAGTGTCTACAGGAGCGGTTCATCACTAAATCAAACAAATCAGCTGTGTTCATGATCTAAAACATGCTGGAAGCAGACTGCAGCACCAGGCATGTCAGCTCCAACAGGGACCAGCCCGCCACTCTGAAGTTGCAAGTGCAATATTCTATCCACAGAGGGCGGTGGGGGTCTGAGTAAGAAATTTTATTCCCGGTTTAGTCGCCATGCATCTTCATCAAGTGATCTTGCACTTTCTGATTCATGGACTCTTGAAGCCATACTATGCAAATTTTTCATATTTTTAAATAATTTTATTGAGCCAGTATGTACTAAAATGACCCTTTACAGCAGGGGTATTCAATTCCGGTCTTGGAGGGCCGGTATCCAGCATGTTTTAGTGGTTTCTCTGCTCCAACACACTTGATTCAGTGGTTGAATCACCTGTGCAGCAGCTCATCAGGCTCTGCAGAAGCCTGTTAATCACATGCTGATTGAAATCAGGTGTGTTGAAACAGAGTTGAAACTAAAACGTGTTGGATACCGGCCCTCCAGGACCGGAATTGAATACCCCTGCTTTACAGGGTTAATAAAATGATTCATTTGAAAACAAACTTAGCCCTAATTAAGATGTTTTGAGACAGTTTCAGTTACATCACATGCCCCATGTGACCCAATTGAGGATAACATCTCTCATCACAGTGTTCTACGTACCATTTCAGTGTGATTCCACCTGAATCAGAAACATTCACCTTCCAGTGACATGCTGGCTAACTGGATTCAACCTAAACCTGCCACCAACGAGCACAGAAGAGTTCCTCTAATCTATGAAACCACATGAAGGTCATACATCTGTTTAACAGCCAGCTATGCGTCTCTTGATGCTCTATTTCTTTATTGATAACATTTCAAATGTCAGAAAACTCAAAGGGTTGTGGCTTTCCCATGCTCTGGCCCTGGAATTCCTTCCTGCTGATGTGCTGCTGAACAGTAAATGCTTGAATGATTCACACCAAATTACTTCAAGCCTGAATGTCGAAGGAGGTGAAGCCAGGTTTGCCGCTGGACAGTTGCCCGACTCATTAGACGTTCTGTTAGTGTTTAAGCTTGCATGTGAGTTGTAGATCCGTCCTTTAGGAGCATTACAGACAAATGCTGCAAAGCCCGTGTGAGGCTGAAGTCGCTGGGTTTGGTTGTTTATCTTTAGTTCTCTTGTATCAACAACTTGCTCCACTACCAGATTAAGAAAACAAGATGCAGTGCAGATCTTGATTTTGTTTAGTTTGCAGTGGTTTGTCAGACATGTTTGGTCTGTTTGCACAGCCGTTCACTCATTTACTCACGTTCTTGTGAAACGTCATCAACAATGGTCCAAGTACTGTTCCAATCCTGAATATGTATCATGACAAGTTCGCTCAAAGATCCTGGAGGTGTCCTTGCTCCGCCCATTGTATCGAGGATGCATCCTTCTGCAGACTTGGGACAGCGAGGTATCCCATAATGCATTGCGTCGCAAACCGTTATACTCCGAACGTCAGAGGAGAAAGCTCATAACTATAGTGTTTTTGTGATAAATAAATTCCTGATAGATGAATTTTATTTTTGATAGCCTCCCCATCACCAAGCCAGCTGCAGCACTCCACCAGTCCACTATTCCAGCTTTGACTCCATCACTGACCGGACCGGCAGGTCCCACCAACCTGCTCATCGCTCAGCTCACCACTCATGATCAGTCCCTCTGAAAACATGAAGATGGACATGAATACAATGCCTGTAACAGTTTAAAACGTTTAGTTACAGTTATTTATTTATGCTGATATTTTATCCTTAATTATTCTTAATTTCTTGATTCTAATCCCATCTTGACCTCTGATGATACATTAATGATATTAAATAGATCCTCTTTACAAATGAACATTACTGTCTCTCAATAGAATTAATTTTAAACTCAGAAATCTCCAAAGAATGGACAAAACTCTAAACAGATATTTAAAACTGTGCTGAATAAGTTAAAGAGCTGAATCAGACAGAAATAGGTCAATTTAAACACACAAAGACCGGCCGCTAACAATAAGCTAGCTGCAGTTAGCTGGTTAATACGATTAATTAGCTAAAACTGGCTAAATAAAAAAATCACTATTGACTTATTTTGGTTCGAGGCAGTCAGCTAACACTTCATTATGCCAACATGTTGTAATTTAATCAACTTACTGGAGAAAAAAAACTCAGAAACACTGAGAATGAACAGTGCTCAATGATGGAACTTTTGGGAGCTTTTTGGGAGCTACGTGGCCGACGTCACTTCCATTCTGTCTATTGAAGCCTATGGGAGTGTCCGAACTCTGTATCTCAATGGTGCTGGTAGAAGCTAACTGTTAGCATTAGCAATTCTAAAACTTGGCAGAACTCCTTCAGGCTTGTGTTATTTGTGGAGCTATCAAGTCAGTGGTAGAGTCGAGTTGCTGTTAGCCAATCAGAGGTGAGATATCCGAATATAAGGAATAACCTCTGCTCTGGCTCACTTCTACTTCCTGAAACAATATCGCCAGAGCTTATTTTCATAGAAATCAACTCATAAGGCATTCATTTAGCCTAGAGACCATTACAAATGTATTTTTTTTATAAAACAAGTGAACTAAGTCTTTAAATATTCATTCAGTTTGAGTTCATTTATGTCTTTGTGGTGATGTGTTATTGACGTAAAACACCTAAAAACGCATTAAAGTAGCTACAAACACAACACTATTATATTCCTATTAGAATCAACACCAGCTGTGTTCAGTGCATTTTATTCAGCTCGTGCTGTTTGGAGGTTAGGTGTGTTAGCGTTGGTGTTCCACTCCTTTGGTGCAGGAGAGAGGGGCTGTGGTTTGAGGTATCACAGCGGTCTAAAGGATCACCAAAGAGTCGTGGGAACTTCTCCCTGAAGGAAAAAGATGTCAGCTTTTCCATCTTTGAAAGCTTTGGTTCCAAACCAAAAACCATTCAAACTGGCCAAACTCATTTCCATGTTAGTTCTAAAAACTGACTTTGATCTTCGCTAATGGTCCTCAAATCCACCATGAAGATTTATAGAATGAACAAAATGACTGAACTTGGGAAAATTACTGTTCATGAAAAAAACGCAGTGTAATAGCAAATTGGCAGCAGAATAAAAAGCGTTGTACTTCATGTTGTTTGCATAAAAATTAACTATGTCGGTTCACCTTTAAAACATGGTGCTAAAGTTAAAAAGCATGAAAACATTTCCACAGTGTGTCAAATAAAGTGAAACACCAGCACACAGTTCATTTATTCATGTTGGCCTTCAGAGAGAGTTGAAAACTCTTTTTCATCAGTCAGGGATTCTTTGTAATTGCCCTCTCTTTAACAAGGGAACCCTTGTTTTCCAGTTTGCTTGCATGTGCAGAAGTGCACTGTGTGTGCTTTTGTAGAGCAGACCCTTGTCGAGCTCATCCCACAGCACAGATGCAGGAGCCCAAGTCCCGTAGGTGGACTTGAGGTGGATTTTAGCAGCTCACTAACAAATAGAAGGGAGATGGGAGTGAACAGTAGCAGAGAAACAGAGCTGCTGTGACTGATGCTGGAGTATACTTTCACTTTTATGATGGATGATGAGCCGCATCAGTTGGACCAAAACGTGAACATGTTGAGTTTGAGCTGAATAAAATTGTTCTGTAGCCAGTAACGCAATAAATAACCAAGATGATTCAAAACTGTAGCTTCTGAGCTTGTTAAGTCCCTGTTGATGATAACAAAATTTCATTGCATATTTGTGTTTAATATAACTTCACAGCTGACGTCACCGTGCATGCTTTGCTGGATGCTCATGCTGGACAAAGAAATCGCATTTGCCGATTGAAAAACACGCACAGAGCGCTTGGACGATGATAAAAACAAATTGACAGAAACACAATCAAGCATTTATGCTCAGTTCCTCATTACTCAAGTAACATTTCCTCAAGTACTTTTCTTTAGGCAATTACTTGTGTCACTACTTTTTACATACCACCCACCTCTGGTTAAAAGCCGTTTTCGTCCATGTTTGGATGCTGTTTGGTTGAGACGTTCAGCTGGACTTCTTCGTTTACACCGCTGCCTCCTGGGTAACTCCACATCTGAGAGCGTTGCTAGTATCGACTCGTCATTCTCAGACGTAGGACCACTGGCAAAATGTAAAGAACAAATATACATACGCTTGATCTGCTCCACACTGAAAATCCGCTCTTCCATCTAAATACCGCTTTGCTTTGTCTGTCTTTAGCTTGACTCGTTCCCCTTTCCAGCTGTTTCATGTGGTCACGGACCTTACCCGGCTCTGGAAAAGGGATAAAAAATGTCCATTCCAACCTCCGATCTGGGTATCTAGAGTCTGATTAGCACCTCCCCCAACAGCGTTGCTTAGTTCCTTCCCGTTTGAACATTTTTTGACTACGAAAATACAGCTCAGACGACTCAGACCCATAGACATCCATGCAAAATGCATGCTTGCTTGTCTAGGGCTACATCCCAGAATGCATTGCGATGCTACGTCCCAATTTAGTTTTAGCTACTGTATGGTAAATTTGTTCCCCAAATGACAGAAAAGTATAAATGAGTTATTCCACCATTCCTGCATCCATATCAGTAAAATTCATCGCCCACAAGGTGCCTACAGGGACATATTCCAGCGTTTAGATAGAGATGGATAATTCCCTGTAACAAACATATTTATGTAGCATTTCATAAAGTACATTTATTACAACTTCTGACTGGTGTTTATGTTTATTTCATTTTTAAAACATTTTAGACATCATGTTCGTACGGAAGAGGATTAGGGCCACTGAAAAATAAAAAAGAAAGAGAATTCTGACTTTAATCTCAGAATGAAAAAAGTCAGAATTCTGAGAAAAAAGTCAGAATTCTCTTTCTTTTCTTTTTTTTATTTTCAGTGGCCCTAATCCTCTTCCGTATGTTCATCCTCCTTAATCACTCCTTTTCATGATATTTATCTTTTTTCACAGCCCACATTTCCCCAGTTGCTGAAATGCATCTTATTTCCTGAAGTTCTTCCTCGCAGCAGCTCATACTTTGACATTTTTATCTGAACATCCGACCGTTAGTGATGGCCAAAACCAATATTTGGCTCAGGGGCAGGATTTGGGGAATAAAACTATCAGTTATTCACTGAATGCAGGCTTGAGCCTGCGGCTGCTTTGTTCTTTAAATTAACTTTGTGTGGTTTTGTTGCAGAGATCGGACCAGTGACAATCACAACAGACCCGAAGAAGTTCCAGCAGGAGCTGAGAGAGTTGTACGTTCAGGTGAGTTCAGAGGACCTTCAAGCCGGAGTAGTCAGGATGTTCAGGTCATCTGGTCTTGATAAAACGGCAGACATGCCAGACGTCTGGACTGGAAGACCTGTTAGCTGTGGAAAAGAGTCTTTAAGGAAAACCCAATACCAAAGGGGTCAGTAGTTACAGATGTTGGTTACATCATGCTTTTAATGCTTTATGAATGAAACTCCGTGCTTTCCTGCTAAAGCAAAACATGCACACATGAACATAAAATGTTTGATAGCTGGAGAGCAGAACATGTTACTTTTTATTAGAAAGAAAAAAAAATAAGTGCATGAAAAATAATCCTGCATAACTTGATCAAATACATTCATGTGCCAGGAAGACGGACAAAGATCCAATTCAAAAGTTTTTTTGAAACAGATTTTGGCGAGTAACTTGCATTTTTAGCTTGCCCTGTTTCCTATCTGTTGTGTGAGCTTTCTGTGTGCAAAATGGAAAGGATCCATTTTCCTGTCAGCTTCATTTTGTAGTCTTTCTTTCCTCCCTTTGCCTTTTCACCTGCGTGACGTCTGATGGGAATTTGGCTAAAGAGCATGGAAAATTCATGCAGCTTTGTTCTGGAGAGAAAGAACGACCAGGGAAGTGCTTGAACCATTCAAACATGGTGTCATATATACGTCTTAGTGTTGGGAACAATAAATAAATGGGAGAGCGGGTTGCCAGAAGGAAGAATTCTGAGATCAGGAAAGAGAGGAATCCCGTCTCTTCTCCCCACCAGCCCCCAAACTAAAATCATGGGTCACTCCATTCCAGATGTTATTCCTGAGGATGATGCATCCTGGTGGGCTTCTGAACCCAGCAGATGGACATGGGAATCTTGGAATGCTGCACAGGATATTTGTCTCAGACTACATCAACAAAACAGAGAGCGGTGAACCCTCACACTTTGTGTGTTTGGAAAACCATTTTCAGAATTTCATGGATTTATCACCAGCATCAGAAAGGATGGGATGTTTGCAATAACAACTTTACCAAACCTTCATGAACTTAAACACTAATTTAAAAGTGTAGATTTTAGGTCGTCCTCAGGTCTCAGACATCATACACCATATGAAAAAGCACCAGGTTTCTTCAAAAACCCATCAGACCTCTGACTGAATGTTCTCAGAATAAAAGGCCTGAGGAAAAACTCAGTCAGACGAAACTCCTTCAGGAAAAACTCCCTGTTCTTAGGTGTGCAATACTTTTCCACAGAGCTTTGGGATACGTTTGTAACAATTAAGTAAATGAAAAGACCAGACAGAGTTCTGTCGGACAGAGTTTTTCCAAATTATTTTTTCCCAGGAGGAGTTTTTCTTGACGGATTTTTGTCTACTGGAGGTTTTTTTTTTTGACAATTTTTTCTGAAGAAGTTTTGTTGGACAAAATTTTCCTTGAAGGAATTTTATCTGACAAAGTTTTTCTTGGCAGAATTTTTCCTTACAGAATTTTTCCTGACAGAGTTTTTCCTGATGGGGTTTTTCCTGATTGAGGTTTTCCTGAGACCTTTTATTCTCATGCTGTTTAATTAGAAGTCTGATGCCTTTTTAAAAATGAAACCAGACACTTTTTTCTCTATAAGGTCTGGTATCTCAGGCCGTTTGATCAGAGGATTTCCTAAAATGTACACTGTAAAAAATACAGAAGCTGGTAGAAGCTAAATCTTTACAGAAAAGCAGTTTCCTGCTCCTCCGCCCTACTGGTTGAAAGTGGAACTACAACTACCGTAAACAATCCTGCAGCCTGCTGTAGCTAGCGCTAACAACAAGCTAGCACTAACATGAGCCAACTAATACGAGTACACGTGAGTACACATATAAGTAAGCCACAAAGTAAAAAGATGTTGGACAAAAAATATTATTACTTACAAGTCCAGTAACAACAAAGCCAGGATTTTGTAGCCTCCTTTAGCTCCCTCAAACTAGTGTAGGCCGCGTCGATGTTCACTCTGGTTTTAGCTCTTTGCTTCACCTCCAAAGACATTACTCTGTTACTTTTACTTCCAGGCTCCGCCATGAGTCTAACAGAAAAAGCAAACCTATTTTTCTTCTTCTTGTGCTTTTTATTGATGATCAGCAAACTGAAAATGCTAACCGCTAGCATTACAGCTAACTGCCGTAAAGCAGGTAAAGAGCTTCCCCTATAGGACACCTACCCGCAAACTATCTAGTGCAGTTTTTGGTCAGCAGAGGGCTGCAGAGTGGTGTCAAATATGAAACTGGTCACGTTTCTTACTCATCTATCACTGAGATCAATGTTAAAGCTCTAGCTTAAAGTGTAAAAAAACTATGTTGTTACTTTAAAGAAACCATCAATGCTGTGTGACTTGAATTTTTTTGAGTCATAAACTCAAACTCTAACAAAGTGACACAATTTTTCTTTGTCAAATAATTATAACAAAGGACCCAAACAAATGTCTACATGAAAACTGATGCTATATTCCTTATCCTTATAGGGAGGCGGCGACTGTCCGGAGATGAGCATCGGTGCCATTAAGATTGCTTTGGAGATCTCCTTGCCGGGATCTTTTATTTACGTCTTCACCGACGCTCGATCTAAAGACTACAAGCTGACTCACGAAGTCCTGCAGCTCATTCAGCAGAAACAGTCTCAGGTCCGGAGAAAGCTTCACTAATCTGTGTTTTTTTTTCTAGTTTAGAATCAAACAGGCTGGATATTTATGACTCTGTGTGTTTGTTCAGGTGGTGTTTGTGTTGACGGGCGACTGTGATGATCGGAATCATGTCGGGTACAAGGTGTACGAGGAGATCGCGTCCACAAGCTCTGGACAAGTCTTCCATCTGGACAAGAGACAGGTCAATGAGGTGAGGCCGCTGTGAATAAACGCATCACTGCACTTCTGTTAACTTTTTACACATTTAGGATTCAGAGTCAGAAGCAAGATTTGTCATTTAAAGGGATGGAATATTTTTAAAGACCTATTTTCCCTCCTATGTTGGAGAAATTAGACAGCATTTGAACTTTTAACATCCTCTCTGATGTATTTTGTTTTGTCCCATGTGGGATTTTAAGTCCACGGAACAGGAAACATTCCATTGATTGATGCTTGGGATAGATCTTTTTCCAACTTCTTCTAAAAATGTAAATCAACAAACATCTTTTTCAGTTGATCCTTTCTCTAAAAGCCCTTTTAAGAAGTCTGTTAACCTCTCTGGTTGGAATAGCATCTGGATTTTGCACAGAAGTGTTTGGATTCCCCATGGAGACGGGGAGGAAATACAGGGTAGAGCCTGCAGGGAATGTTTGAAGCACCCTGATGAAAGCCTTCACATGTTAAGAAGATCATCTTATTTACTGCTGGAGAGATGCATAGAATTGGCATGTCAATTAAACTTGCATTATAATTTTTGTATTTGCAGCTTTATGCAAAAATACAAAGATAAGTTTAAAAAAAATACGATTTTCACATTTCTCTCTTGTTGCAGGTTCTTAAATGGGTAGAAGAAGCCGTGCAATCCTCAAAGGTCAACCTGCTGTCCACTGATCACTTCAGCCAAGCCAGCAGCAATTGGCAGATGCCCTTTGACCCCAGCCTAAAGGAGGTTACTGTGGCTCTCAGCGGCCCGGCACCTGATATAGAGATCAACAATCCCCAGGGTATGATGCTCATACAAGAGTCACAGATGTTAATATCTTTATTTATCTTGAATTTCGTGATACCAGATTTCATTTTTTCATTATGCATTAAGATGCCTCCCCAAAACAATTAAAACAACTAATAAATTATTAATCACATTTCTTCTACATTATTTTATTTTGGGTGGATTTGACTCAAGAGTATGATGGAGGGACTTTTATTGGATTGTTCAGACACTAATTTGTAAACCCTGACACATCAGTAGAACAACTGTACACCACATAAAACAGTTTGAATCAATCAAATAACTTTTTTTTTTCATTTTCTATCAAAGCACAGACTACAACATCTGGGCTCCATCCACAGAGCAGACGTTAGAGAGCATATTGATGAATGTAGACAGCATATCTTTAATCAGGCAGCCATGCATATTTGTGTCACTGAAAGCTCCAGAAAAGGAAAATAATTGTCTTGGGATCTTTTTCTTGGCCTGCAGGAAAGCTTGTGGGGGAAAACGACGGTCTGACTGAGCTCTTGCACATTCCCAACTCTGCCAAAGTTGTCAACATCAAGGACCCAGAGCCAGGGATGTGGTCCATCAAGGTACACAGTTCATCCCCTTATGTGGACAGGTCCGTGAAATTACAGGTGGGACCTGTTTTCAGGAGCTACCTGCAGAGTCACAAGTCACCTGATGGAGGAGAACTCTGCCCTTGATGAGGGGTAGATAATTGTAAATGCTGCAGAAATATAAAAGCATGTAACCAGTTTAACACACATGTTCTCTGGTAAAAGCATTTTTCAGCCACTGGAAACATGATCCAAAACATGTTTGAATTCTGGGATGTGTTTTACAACATTTGCATTAGATAAAAATAAAAAATGACTCGAAGGCCACATGCTGTCAGCACAACCTGCTGGCACCCTGCTGTCTGTGTAACGACACACAAGTCCCTCTGTCAGAGCCAGATGTTGGGAAACGACCAGCTGTTTTATCAGTGATTTGTTGATGGAGCCTCGATGGCTCGTGTATTCTCTGTAGGCCTCTAGAAGGATCGTTTGAAACGTTTCTGTGTTATGTGTTAGAATCCCGACTCACCTACAGGGAAAGAGACCGGATGAATACGGTAACGTCTCAGCGTTATACTCTCTAGCCAAATAGTTCCTGTGTGTAGTTAGGAATGCATCCTGGAGGTTCTTTCTGTTTGATAATGATGTTAATTTCTCTGGGGTTTATATTGCATCAGATTTAGTGGGAGAAAGCTTTTCCATCTGTTCCTGCTCTTTATACTAAGTTTATCCGTCATTTTTAAACAAAAAAATAACTCCTGATTTTTTTTTAAAGGGACACTTTGCAACTTTTTAATATTTTTAAATCATTTTCTTGAGCCAGTATGTGCTAAAATGATTCTTTACAGGGTTAATGAAAAGACTGTATATATAAGATGGACGGATAACGCCCACCTCTTTGCGTGGCCGTGGGTGAAGCCACAAATAGGCGGTTCCCTCCACTTCTGTCTTGGCCATGTAATTTGTATAATTCGTGTCGTCACTACCAAAAAATCCCAAAATGGGCAAAAAGGTGGAGCTGAGGGAGGTGCATCAAACGGAAATGATGTTGCCTGGTTGTAGCCAGCTTACCAGCATGTTTCCTGCATGTTTTAGATCATGAACACAGCTGATTTGTTTGATTTAGTGATGAACCACTCCTGTAGACACTAATGAAGGCTGAGGAGACATTTCAGCTGTTAGATTAAGGTGTTAAAAAGACGAACGCACAGCGAGGAGATAAGTTTTACTTTCTGTTTCGCCAACAAACACTAGAGGGTGCTAAAAACAAGCCAAAACTGACTAGTGTCCCTTTAAACACCAGGAAGTGTTTTTTGAAGAAAAATGTTTTTTTCAGTCCAGTCGTGCGTTTGAACAGAAATTGTGTTTTCGTAGTTGTTTTTATTTCCTTAAAACTCTGACTTCCTTTGTAGGCAGCTTAAATACAACATTTTGAAAATGATGATGTCATAGCTTCACGTCTAAGCTAACCCTTCTTCACCCGATTCTTCGTCATAATTTACAGTTTGGTCTGCCATAGTTACAACTATGTTTTGGGTTATTTTTGAACATTTTCATTCAAATGCAGGCTTTTCTCAGAACAGTTGTGTTGATGGCCACATTTTTAGGAACAACAAATAAAAAGAGAGTTTAGGAAACTGGACAGAGCCTCGGTCCGAGTGGGACTGAAAACAGCTTTAACAATCTTTGGTAAAAACTTGATCTTTAAAGAACCTTTCCCCTAAATATGGTCTAATATATAACCAGTTAAAGGCTCAGCAGCTTTGTTTGACAACTACCTAGTCTGTAGTATTTTATGGCAGTAGGTAATATTATTTATGACTAGCCTGGATCCCTTTTATCCTGCTGCCACCTCATTGTTGGAGCCAGTTGAAAGGAGTTTGTTTGTCTGGAGATAAGAGATTGAACTCAAATTGCTCAAATTAGTGTAGACAGTAACTGCATAGATTTTGGGTATCTCAAAATCTCAAATTCTCTAAACTTGCCAGTACCTTCAGATTGACATAGTGCCGGTTTAACCTCATGCTGACTTCACGACACCGTTTTTATGATATGATTTAGTTGGGGGGAACATAATCATTGTAAATAACAGAGAACCTACACATTCTCTTTCATTTAAGCTAATTGCACAGTAAAAAGACAGTTTAGGATCACATACCTCTTTCTGCATTGTGCCACCATCAAGACGTTTTACCTCAGGTGATGAGTCTCTGTGTCTCGAGGACTCCAGAGCAATTACTCTGTCTCCATTTATGCAGAAATTCAAAAGACCTGCGCGTGATGAAGACCGTCATCCACCCTGATTATAGTGGTTGTGTTTAAGTGAAGTATGAGCATCAGAGCAAATGGAGCTTCTCTAAATTGTGTGTTTTATAAGATCGGGTGTGATATATTTGACAGTAAACAGTGACTTTGTCATTGTGGCTTGTCTCAACATGTAGGGAGTGTGAGTACACAAAAGGCTGCAACACAACAGCCCTAAAGCTGCGTCTGTCATTAAACCTCTCAGAGTTGCTTTTGATGTCACAGCCACTCACCGTGTGGTCACAAGACCATTTACAGCCAAACTGTAATACTTTTTAAAACAATCTGAGTTTTATTCTTCAGGTTTCTTTGTCCTACATCTTGTATCTAGTGGTAGAAGTGTGTTTTATGTCAAGTATTTTACTTTATTACATGCCTTCTAGAGCAGTGGTTCCCAACCTGGGGTCCCCACAAGATTCCAGGGGGGCCCCACTATTTAGTCAGTGCTGAGGTTGTGAGATTACTAAGATTATATGTGTAAAATATCAGTAACACATCCAATAGTATAATCATAAGTCAGTCTAAGAGTTATACCTCTGTATCTCTGTATAAACGTTGTAATTAATCACTTTTAACGCGTGTATGTGGGTAGGAGTTGGGGTTGCGGGGGTCCTGGCTTGTTTTCAAAGGGGTCCTTGTGGAAAAAAGGTTGGGAACCATTAGGTGCGTTTCCTTTATCGGAACTTCCGGGTAAAACTGTGAGCGTGAAACTGACCTCCTGAGTTGACATCATTTCCAACTGAGTTACAACCAATCGGCAGCGTTCCCGTTCAGCGTCTTCACTGGGCCTTTTATCGGGTCGTTCCGAGTACCTACCCCTGATCAGGTACTCAGAAGGTTCTGGAAAACAGCCGTTCGGCCGGCCCGGTCAAGTGGAGACAAGTCGGAAACTTCCTGTAAATTTACCCCAAAGTTCCGATAAAGGAAACGCACCTATTGAGTCCTACAACCCCCCAAAGCACTTCACAACAAAACAGTCATTCACCCACGCCCACATATCCACATGCTGGTGGTGATGAGCTACAATGTAGCTACAGCTGCCTCGAGGCACACTGACTGAGGCAAGGCTGCCGAACACTGGCGCCAACCGATCCCTCCAACCACCACCATCTGGCAACATAGGTTAAGTGTCTTGCCCAAGGACACAACGACTGCAACAGACTGAGTAGGACTCCATCCTGCAACCCTCCAGTTACGAGGCGGGCACTTAACTCCTCACTGTAGGCAGCTAAATAATAGGATAATCATGAGACCAGTCCCACCCTTTCCGACAGTCTTACATTTGCTCATGATTATCGTAATGGCTTTAAAGATTATCTTATCAGATAATCCTACCGTGTGTGGTGTGCTCAGATACGCTCACAAGGACGTTAGGACCGCTCCGATCATAAATCCGAGCATATTGGATTGTCTTGGTCTGATTTTCTGGGACAAAAAGAGAGGTGATCGAAGCACGCTGCACACTCCTCCATATTTGTTCACTTTGAAGTCACGTTTGAGCTCACGAAGATTTCTCGTGTGAACGGGGAATGTCCGTGAGTGAATGTGGTTTGTGTGTAGTATCTTCCTGCACACCGCCATTTGTCTTCTCCTTGTCTGGTTTGATGATGTCAATTTGGTGAGACCAGCATTTGTAGTCCGCTACGCCTTTTCACACAAAACCTAAAATAACTTTTGCCACCTGTCGAAAATAATCCTCTTGGCATGAAAATGTGTCTTTAAAATTCACGGACATCATATGTGAAATCCATGGCACATATCAAACGGAATGAGTAGGGGACCCATGGTCCAGAAGTAGATGGGCGTGACTTAGGCTTCCTATTACCTGAGTAACTGTACCTTTACTAGAGTACATCCTATCAGTACTTTTACACCCCTGACAGTTAAACATTTGTTTATTCCTCTCCCGATGCAGATCTCTAGTAAAGGACGTCACTCAGTCAGGATCTCAGGTCTCAGCACCATCGATTTCCGAGCCGGTTTTTCCAGAAAAGCCACCATGGATTTCAAAATGACGTCCAGTAGGCCAGTTCAAGGTGAACGAAGCCAACTTTTCTAGTCTGTGTAAATCAGACTTTCTGGGTTTTCTCTTTTTTTTTGTTTCCTGTTGTGTTCTTGTAAATCTTTTGTGCAGATAAAGGAATAATTACTAGTCTCAATTTTCCAGGTATTCCCACTCACATCCTTCTGAACACCACTGGACTTTCACCTCCTGCTCGACCCGACAGGCTCGAGCTCCTCAAAGTCACAGGCGAGGTTATTAAAACGTTACCGGTCCGGTATTACCCGGAGCGACATCCATACAGCCTCTGGAACATCACAGAGTTCCTCCCACCAAATGAGGCTTTCTTTCTGCGGGTTACGGGATACGATCTGGATGGCTACATCTTCCAGAGGGTCTCCAGTGTGTCGTTCTCCAGTATTGTACCAAGTGAGTGATGTGTACGTCAGAGATTTAGTTGAAGATGGCTTGTTTTTACATTTTACATTGTCGTCTGTTTAGATGCACCTAAAGTGGTGATGCCACCTACTACTAGTGGTTACTACCTCCAGAGAGGGGCTCTCCGATGCCAAGTAGAGAGTTTGATACCTTTCACTCTGCGTTTTAGCAGAGATGGAAGACGACTTGGGGTGGACCTACTCTTCAGGTAAGGAAGACCGTAAATGACAGGGTGTGTCAATAAGGTCAACTTCACTGAAAAAAACATTTTTTACCTTTTATTTTTGAAAATGATCAGTCACTCTGAGTTTTTCATGCAGGCTGAACATGAAAATAGTCTCCTACACCTATCTCCTGCATTAGCTTCTGATAGAAAATAGACGGTGAAACGCTAAGATATGAAAATCCTGACAGATCTACGTCACACTGTCCCTTAACATTCATGGACTCACCCATCTTGACTCACGACGGGGAAGGCTGTTGTTGGTTTAGCGTCCAGGAAACAGCAGAGAACATCTCGGCTAGTAGAAGCTAACTGTTAGCATTAGCAACTCCACCACACAGCAGAACTCCTCCAGGCTTGTGTTATTGGTGGAGATAAAACATCAACGTTGCAGAGCAAACAGAGTCAGTGGTAGAGTCGTGTTGCTGTTAGCCAATCAGAGGCGAGATGTCCAAATATCAGAAAATAAGATTCCAGATCCTGTCGTCTAAAGTTACTTTCTCCTCTAGCTGACTTCTACATCCTCAAACAGGCGCACCGGAGCTTTTTTTCTCCAGAGTACGACTTACAAAGCATTCATTCCTACTAGAGACCACTTCAAATGTATTAAAAATATGAGTAAAGTTGACCTTTAAGGTTATAGCAGTTTATTTCATTAAACTATTGTCAGTCAGTGTTTGTAAATGGATTATGTTTCTGTGTCCTCAACAGTTTTTCAAAAACAAAAATGTATTTATCTACATTTATATCTACAATCAATGTATCTACCAAAAATGATTATCAAAGCCAAATGTAAAAAATCAGATCAATAAACCTTATATAAATTATAACCCTTTCTTTATCTTGTTTGTATTTACAAGAGGTAACCTCATTCATCTTTGTGATTTGTTGTGCTTCCAGTGAGTCTGATAGTGCATCATGGGAAATAGAGCAGGTAACCCTGAAGGATGAAGGAGATTATGAATGCATCGCCATCAGCAGCGCTGGAACAGGACGAGCTCAAACATTCCTGGATGTGTCGGGTATGCAGACGTCCAGAGAGTTTTACTTGTAGGTTTTGACAGTTGTGTTTGTACAGTTTCATGCAAAAAAAAAAATCAAACTGCTCTAATTTAGTCACAAACCTTTTGTTAAATCCAGTTTCAGTGTAATTCATTTCTATTATTGGAGACAAGTGATGTAATAAGTCATTACCTGTCCAGACAGACGTGTTAAACGTTTGTTATCTCGTTGTAAAACTGTAGTTTATGTTAATGAACCCTCATGGTGATCTGCTCTCCATCACTGCTTTTAACGAGCCGCAGTCAGACAGGCAGGGAGGCATTAGAATGTCACTGCTAGTAATTATTTTGTGATGGATCTCCTGACAGACCACAGAGCAACTTAATGCACTGTTGTATTTAATGTTCTGTATCATTTATTAGCAAACAGCAGTTAAGGAGCATAAATGGAAAAACACACTGAAGAAAAAATGAGAAATAGTGCTGCAGGAGGAAAGTTATGGTTTTCTCAACGATTTACACACACGCACGCACGCATGCACACACACACACACACGCACGCACGCACACACACACACACACACACACACACACACACACACACACACACATACACACGAACAGATGGTTGGAATGAATGTAACCATCAGAATGGGTAGAGGTTTATGAGGTCCGGCACGCTGAAGATCCCATGCAGAGGCAACAAAGCAGAATAGATTTCACTTTATGGAACATTTGACCTCAGTTCACAGCTTCACGTTGTAATTCATGCCTCTGCGATTGTGTCATGGGATCGATGGTATCTGGACCTGATTTGGTAAAATAAAGGACCAGATGTAAATCCTACTTTGCACAGGAGACTAGAGTTTAAAAGCTAACAGACTTTTCTGTGATCAAATAAATAAACAGTAATTCATTATTTAGTTTATAAGTGGCATGCTTTCAGTTTTGTAGGTTCTAGACCAGGGGTCACCAGCCTTTGTGAAGCTGAGAGCTACTTTGGTATTGACCCACACAAAGGGTTACCAGGTTGATAAAATAGTGACCTTTGAACTAGATCATAGTTAAACTAAACGTCATGTATATTAAACATATTTTAATGTTTTTTGTGTGATTTTAATGCATTTGTAATTAAAAAAGATGGCTGCAGATTTTTTTCTATTTTATTTTAGACTTGAGTTATTTAGAGAAAAGACTTGTAGGCGCCTAATGTTGGTGACCCCTGTTCTAGACTAACGTTAGAGAGGGGGAGGCTGCTCTGTTAGAGAGGCATACTTGTAAGAAAACCTTTAAAACATTACCTCTAAGTACGTATTTCAATTTTTAAAGTGTAACTATAACAGCAGTGTTTGAGAAAACACGTTGAACAGTCAGACATTGACGTCATGTTTTAATATTGTCTGACAACAAATGTAAAATCATCGGACATATTGACTGACATGTCTCTTCTTTTCAATTGTAAAAATAAAACAAACTTCCTTAAAACATCAAACTGCAGACTGTCTGTTGACAATTTGCACAAAGTCCATGACACGGACATTTCTTCAATAATCCATCAGAGATTTTCTCAGATCTCTGCAGCTGCCTGCAGGCAGCAGCGCTTTCTTTATTGATCTGAGCGCCAGAAGCATTAAAGACGCTATACAAACACAAAGTAAGCTAAATTCTTATTATTATAACGTTTCTACAGCAATGAAAGCTCCAGACAAAATGACATTTTGCTCTTAACAGTGGTTTATTAAGGTAGTCCAACAAACAGCTGAGATAATGCTGCAGCTTCAGCTTTCACTAACTCTGTAAACATTCAATCACAACCCAAATGTCTTGTAACAGTGCATCACAATGACCTCTTACGGATCATTACAGTATTTCAAAATATTTTCAGATGTTTTCTGATGTTTTTGGGTGTTTCATAATAATTCATAATAATTATATTATGATTGCTAAAAGTTTTCTGATAAATTATGTCCGTTTATTATATTTTTGTGAGCAGCACAACTGTTTAAACCTGATTAGAAAATATTTTGTATTTTGCAGAAAATGTATGCCTTTTTAAAAATTATTGAAACAGATTATTTTAGCAATAAAAATATGTAAATGTCAGAATTCACTACAACGCCCACTGTTAAATAAATCAAAGCACATGAGGACATTGTCCTACATGGGTCAGAAATGTCCTGCGTGAGACACTCCCATGTCTGCTAGCTTGGCAGGTGTAGCTAAAACATTTTTGCAAATGCTGTAACAATATAAGAATAATTCAGTTACAGTTGCTTTAGATGCAACAGCTTTTTTAATAAGTTCAGAATATGTCTTTGCAGTCAGGGTGTCACTCGCCCACCCTGGCCCCCATCTAGAACCACCCCTGCTTGTCAGAATGTTTGATTAAAGCCAAACTACAGGGAATGTATAATGATTTCAACTGTCTGTCTCACTTCTGGGACAACATTTTATTCTCTCTATTCCTAAATCCTCAGCGGAGCATTTATTTTCCAGTCAGAACCTTTTTTTAAAATATTATGAGACATGAAATTTCACACCACAGGAGGCTGAACGCAGCATCTTTCCAGCAAAGTTTCTGCTTCTCGTAATCCACTGAAGGTTCATCAACATGATGAATGCCTAGCAAAAAGGAAGGAGGTGGATAGAAAAGAAAAACAGAGTGAAAGGTTGTGAAAGATGTTCTGTGAAACAGAAGAGGGGTAACGAGAGCCAAGCAGGGATCTGTTTGTTTATTTCGTTACTGGACCTCACATTCTCTGTGTACACAATCAGTCTAATTGTTGCCTCAACTCTAAAAATAGGTGGAAATAAAACTCTTTAGCCTTTGCCTTCAGACCGGGTGGATTTAACAGAATAACTGGGCCTTTATATGCACACAAACATACTGTTTAAATATCTGCTGCCAAATGTTTGTCATCCTAATCCCATGGAACTAGGCTGAGATCCCCAGCATCCTTTCTCTCCCCACCTTCCCTTTCTCCTTTGTTACCTTTCCTTTTTTAAGCTCTGGTTTAGCTTGAGGAGGGGGGTTGGGCTGCTTTTATTTAATAAAGTGACAAAAACTAGAGAAAATAACTCAACCATGAAGATACCAATTTGATATTTGCTTCTTTGAAGAACGGTGTTTATTTCACTTATTTCACCTTTAATTAAATTAAAAGACAAACACAAAAATCAAAGAAGAAAAAAATGAGTTTTTTTCTACTTTTTGTTCTTCAGAGCCTCCTCCTGCCATCACAATAGAGGGAAACGTTACCGTAACTCCTGCCTCTCGTGCTGTCCTCACCTGCCACGTGGTTAGCACCGTCACCTTCAACCTCACCTGGCTGCGAGGAGGCCTCGATGCCCGTCTGGACCCACGGGTGAACATCCTCGCCAACCGTTCACTCCAGTTGTCCGGCGTGACCCCGGACCACGCAGGCTGGTATGAGTGCATCGCTACAAATGAAGGAGGATCGACCTCAGAGCGGATCTACCTCACCGTGCAAGGTGATGACAGAGTTTTTATTTCATCGATAACACTTTACAATAAGGGTTAATTTATTAACATTACTTAATTAAGCGTTAATAAATAATCACTTTAAGCATTAAAAAACAAAAGAACCATTTATTAACATTACTTAGTGCATTATTAAGCATTAATAAATAAAGACTCACTTTATTAATGTTACTTAGTGCATTATTAAGCATTAATAAATAAAGACTCACTTTATTAATGTTACTTAGTGCATTATTAAGCATTAATAAATAAAGACTCACTTTATTAACGTTACTTAGTGCATTATTAAGCATTATTAAACAAAAGATCCATTTATTAACATTACTTAATGCGTTATTAAGCATTAATAAACAAAGAATCCATATTAACGTTTGCGATATTAACTATTATGTGTCCTTAAGGTTAGGACAAAGGGCTGGGGGTGTCTGCTTAGTAATGCATTACTTAATATTAACGTTAATATCAAGCAGTTGTTAATATTGTATTTAATAGTTTGCTAATGCTTAATAATGCACTAAATAACGTTAATAAAGGGACCCTTATTGTAAAGTGTTACCATTTCATCATGTGATTAATAAGAGTCTGATAAAATCTGTCTGCTTCTTTTTTCTTTTTAAATGTTTGATTTATATTTATGATGTGAGCGATGTGTTTGCATGTGTGCGTGACTTTGTCTTTGAGCGCGTTCCTTTTTAGTGATTTACACCGAGCGTGAAGATACGTCTGGCAAACACAAGCGCCTTTTCAAATATATGACTCTGCTCCAAGTGCCCCTTCCTCCCTTTCCTCCCTCGCTCCCAATAATTTACTCTAATGCTTTTTGAAATGTGTGAAAAATATTTATGCCTGACTCTCAGACGGCACTTAGGTTTTCCATCACTGGAACAGTCGTCTTGTCCTTCTCCTGAACTGAATTTTGTTTGGATAAGGTATCACCGAGCACGTTGGGCTGCTGAAATCCCCATCAGCAGATCTTCTCAGCCAGAATCAGCTGAGGGGGATCCAGGAGGTATAAAAAAGTAAATCACTTTGTTTTACTTGATCTGTTCAGTCCAAAACAAACCCAAAACATCCTGCATTTACTTTACGGAACAACCACGAGTCCCAGATGAAGATCATTTGAAATCTTCGTTCTACCAACTGTCTTCTTAAATTATTTCCATTCTTAAAAACTCATCTGGACAATTTTCTCATGAGTTTGATTTGGAGCAAAATACTTGATTTTTTTAAAGAATTTGTGGCGGTTTATTTAAGAAATGATTACCTCTGAAAGGCGCTGACCAATATGTCTCACAAATAACAACAAAACCTTTTTTCTTCATAATCTTTCTTTTCTCTTCTCCCGCTCTGTCTCATCCTGTCACAGTGGTCTCAAATATTCCTTTTTTCTTACATCATCTTTGGGTTTTAGTGCTTTGCCTCATCTTCTCCTGTGTGCACCAGCTGTTAGCAGCCCTGGGGCTTCCCTAATTACCCCTCGGTCAGCACCATCATAGTGATTAGCCTGGCTTTGAAGTGCGTTAGGTCAGCTGGCATCTCACACCATGGACGTAACCTGGTGAGAGCATTTCTAAGTGTTTGTCTTTTTAACCCGGATCCCTTTTCTTTTAGCACAAATGTTTGAATAGATTAGAGATTAGACCCATTGAGTACACGCTGTCCTATACTATCAGCGTTTTTTTAAAAGCCAGATATATGAGATTATAGTCTGAAAAAAATAACAGGATGAGGAGAAAAGAGCGAGAGGGTTGAGGAGAGAAGTCGAGGTATAAGGAATGTAACGTGGGAAGGAGTGCAGACAGATAAGTCCAGGACGAAAAAAGGAGAGACGTAGCAGGTAATGAGCGGAGTGCTGAAGACGAGCTTGCTCCTGACATTTCAAGGCTGCTGCTGAGTCAGACCAGAAGAATGTGTCTTCCCTCCCAGAAACCTTCTTGTCTCTGGACTTCCCAAATCAGGCCTGAATAATCTGACGGGGGATGGAGAAAAAGGCTGTTAAAACACAGAAATGAGACTTATGGATTTATTTGCTTGTCCAAATTCAGATGCTGAGGAATTCAAAATCCATAAAACCAAAAGACATTTGAAGTGTCCTGGTTCAGTTATTTATGACAGCACCTGGTAAATATAAGTCTTCCAGTGTGTGACTTCCTTCATGGCTAACGATGAAGCAATCCTTCACACATACTGTACACGTGTGCGGGGGTGTGTGTGTGTGTGTGTTTGAGCCCCTTGACCTTTATCTTCAGAATTTTTATTAGAATATTTTGAGGAGAATAATCTGTAGAGACTACAATACTGAAGTAGAAAACAGCACAGAATAACCACTTTCCTTACTGTGACAAGAAATTAAACAAACCTTTTAGTTAAAATCTCCTCGGGCAATCTAAATGACACATGGATATAACACAGCGGTCGAAAAGCCCCCAGCTTCCTGTGGGAATAACGTGAAATATCCTGCTGCTGTATGTCTTCGGCTTGTTTTCACATCCCTTTGCTACACAAGTAACAGGTATTTTCTTGTATTACGCCATAAAACTAAACGGAAAGTACTGTGCAAATCGCACGTTATTTTCGAACGCTGTTATATCCATGCACCATGCAGCGGCGGGCTACAGCGGTGCTTTGTCATAATGTAGGCCCAAGTCTAAATCAGCTCCTGCAAATCATTCGTGTTACTTCTTACTTTTTATTTGCAGTCGACGTGATTATTGATCTCACCAGGAATAATCTGTATCATTATTGAGTCATTTTAATCACTTTTGCACATCAAATCAAATCAATCTTTATTTATAAAGCGCTTTTCATACATTTAAGTGCAACACAAAGCGCTGAACAATTAAAAACAACCACACAATAGTCAAATTCCCACCCCTCCCCCACAGATCAGCATCCAAGATCCCTTATATCTCCCTCTTCCCACCCCCAATCCCATCCCATGCACACACGCGCGCACACACACACACACACACACACACACACACACACACACACACACACACACACACACACACACACACACACACACACACACACACACACACACACACACACACACACACTCAAGAGCGAAAATGAAAGGACAACTGGCTGAGTACAGATGTAATAGGCAACAAAGTAAAGGGAAACGCCATCAAAAGGAGCCAGCTGCACCGGGAGCAGCAGGATTGGCAGCGGCCGCCTGGGCACCACCACATGGCCACCAAGAGGAGGCACGAGAAGCTCCCAGGCGGCCACAGCCAGCCGCCGGTCACGGGGCAGCTGGCCCCCACAGAGGAAACACTGGTAAAACCTTAAAATGATTAAAATAACAAGTAAAAGATCAAATTAAGCATAAACACCAGATAAATAAAAGCATAAGTTAAAAACATTGATAAAAGCTAAGTAAAAAAACCAAACAGTTAAAAGTATAAAAATAATATAATGCAAATAAGTAATACAGGTAAAAGCAAGTTAAAATTAGTATATAAGATAATAGATGTCATTAAAGTAAAAGAGTAATAGAACAATGATAAAATATATAAAAGATGGTTAAGCAGGCTAAAATAGATCAGATACAGCTAAAAACTATAATAAAAAGGCGATTCAAATAAAAACTATACTAAAAAGGTCAGTTAGCTAAAAGCTACACTAAAAAGGTGAGTCTTGAGCCTGGCCTTAAAAACATGAACGTTCTCTGCGACCCTGAGGTCCTCTGGCAGAACGTTCCAGAGGTGAGGGCCATAAAACTGGAAGGACGCCTCGCCTTGTGTATGTGTCCTTGTTTTGTTTATGCTAAGCTAAAGCAGACGGACTGCTGCCAGATCAGGAGAATTACTGCGCTGGTTACAAAATGCTTTTTCCTCACTTATCTAACTGTGGGGAATACGGAAATAGACCAAATTTCACTTAGGGGTGGAATATCCCTTTAAAATGACTTATATTGTGATTGTTTGATGATTAATTAAATTTGCCTGTTTTTTTTTAGAGGTTCCCAGGGTGCACGTGGAGCCCCAGAATCAGACCTTTGTGGTGGGAGATGACGTAAGGATCAGATGCTCTGCCAGTGGCTTTCCTCCACCCCATCTGGTTTGGACCCACAACGACATGTTCATCACAGCGTCACACAGGTGAATGATCTCCTGTCACCTCAACACCTTTTCTTTTTCACATTTCTACAACTTAGATCTATGTTTTTAATTTTCAGACACAGGATGACCCCTGATGGCTCTCTGGTTATGAGAAACATGAAGAAGAAGGACCGAGGAACGTACAGCTGCTTGGCCAGTAACCAGGCTGGTACAGACTCAATGACCTCCATCCTCACCTACCTCGGTAAGAATGACAGTGATCATCTACTTACTTTCCCTGTTGTGTTGGACTGATGTCTGTTTTATAAATTTGTTTTTTCTTAGAATTTCCTGTGGTGACAGCGGCATTAGGGAAGATTCTCACAGCCATTGGAGAAACCACAGTGATGACCTGCTCAGCAACTGGGATCCCTCTACCTGAGATCAGGTGGTACAAAGGTAACAACTAAAACTACAAGTAAACGATAAAATTTGTTTGATCAATTAATTGTTGACGTTAAAGGGGTCCTAGAATTAAAAAACACATTTACCTTGTTGTTGATGAAAGGTAGTTTGGGGTTTCTAATGGAGCGTACCAAAAAGCCTGTGCCATCTCCAACCTTCTTTCCTATGCAAATTAGAAACGTCGTAATAGCCACAGAGAAACGTTTCATTATGAGAAAAGCTGGTTTAACCCGTAATAAACTTTGACACACATCCTTAAACTAGCATGTCCTAATCCACTCCAATGTCGGCCAAATGTAACTGTTGATGGCTGTAATGCTAACCGCAGGAAAATGGTAGCCTGAGCTACTACTAACGCTAGCATGAGCTACTGCTATGCTAGCCCGAACTACTACTAATGCTAGCCTGAGCTACTGCTAACGCTAGCCCAAGCTACTAACGCTAGCCTGAGCTACTGCTAACGCTAGCTTGAGCTATTAATAATGCTAGCCTGAGCTACTACTAATGCTAGCCCAAACTACTGCTAATGCTTTGCTGAGCTACTGCTAAAATCCTTGTTGGATGTGTGGAAAACAACAAAGAAGAATGTTGAAGGACTCCCACTCCAGGATGTACTGGGAATTAGAGGGATGCATTCAAACAAATCTCGCGGGAGAGGGCGGTGTGAACTTTGCTACTGGTGGGAGCGGGCGGCTAAACAGTGTGGGATCGGGATGAGCATGTAAAGCGAGTGATTTCTGCCATGGATTACCAGCCAAAGGAGACCCTCGTCTAACATTAACGTTTGAGAAGAAGCCCTCGGTGGACATGCACTCTGCGGGTGTGGGCGGGAGTGTAACACACATGATGCGGGTGTGAATGGTAATGGTCAGAAATTCAGCGGAAGCGGGAAGAAGAAAACCGTCCTGCGCAGGGCTCTACTGGGAATATCCAGTCTGAATGAATGCCAGATAGCTCCACAGCTTGCGATCCATGTTCTCTTCCTTGTTCATTCACAAACCCCAGCTTCACAACCCGCCGGACACGCATTTTGTTCCTCATTCGCTCCCACAAAGAAAAAATTATAATTTTAGTACAACTTCAAACAAAAACCATATAAATAAGACGATAAAACAATGATGCAAGAGAAAGAAAAATATCATTTTTTAAATTCAACCACAAAAAATGTGTAAGTTTAAATACAAACTGAACAACTTCCATTACTATCTGTGCTTTGATTGTCAGGAAGTACACAGCTCCATTCCTCATCCCACTTGGAGGTGGACACAGAGGGAGGAACACTTACTATAAGGCAAACCCAGATTGATGATGCTGGAGACTACACATGTGAAGCTGTTAATGCCGCTGGCAGCTCATCTGCGAGGGTCTCCCTTGATGTTGGAGGTGAGATCTGCATCAAGTTGAGCTCATATATAATTTTTTCAGATTTTTCATTCATCTTTGTAGTTTAAATACGTATTCTCAGTTAAACATTTCCCCCCTCTTTGATTGCACTCTGAACAACAAAATCTCATTTATTTTTATTCATTTTAGCTGGACCTACTTTTACCCAAGAGCCTTCAGATGTGGCGGCGGACATTGGCTCCAATGTGACCCTGTCCTGTCACGCTGAAGGATACCCTGAGCCTCAGATCACCTGGAGGAGAGAGGACGGCTCCCCTCTTCTCAACAGGCTCCGCACACATGGCAGCATATCCCAGAGGAGGGGAGATCTACATATCATTAGTTAGTTTATTAGACATTTATTCATATTTAACATCAAACATTGGGGAGGTAATACATTTCAAAAGACTGGATTTTTTTCCCCTTTCAGATCTTTGGGTGATGGATGAGGCAGTGTTTATCTGTGAAGCCCAAAACCTCTTTGGTAGGATCCAAACCCAGGCCAGCATCACTGTAACTGGACTTGGTAAGTATTCAAGTGTGAAATATTAATAACCACTGAGCACTTCAGTACACACCCTGGTTAGGCTTTTAAAGCTAAAGGTGCAATATGTAAGAATGGCATCTTGTGGTCAAAATAGATTACTGTAGTCCATTTTCCTAGGCAATAAAAATACTCTCATACACAGTTAGTTGATAAGTAGACAAGTACATTGCTTTATCTGGTGTTAGCACACGGTACGGAGCTCTTACTACACTTTTTACGATAATATGTCTCCAGCATTACACTAAGTGTGGTTGTTTGCTATCTTGCTGTTGTTCTAAACGACTCATTAATAATCAATATAATAATAATACATTTTATTTAAAGCACCTTTCAAGGAACTCAAGAACAACTGCACAACAAAAATAATAGAAATCAAGTTATAAACAAGCTAAAGGTGTGGGCGATGGTGGCAGAGGAGTTAAGTGCCCGCCCTGCAGTCGGAAGGTTGCAGGTTCGTGCCCCGCTCAGTCTGTCACTGTCGTCGTGTTCTTGGGCAAGACACTTAACCCACATTGCTTGCTGGTGGTGGTCGGAGGGACTGGTGGCGCCTGTGTACAGCAACCTCACCTCCGTCAGTGCGCCCCAGGGCAGCTGTAGCTACAATGTAGCTCGTCACCACCAGGGTGTGAATGTGTGAGTGAATGGGTGAATGACTGATTGTGTTGTAAAGCGCCTTGGGGGGTTCTAGGACTCTGGAAGGCGCTATATCAAATACAGGCCATTTACCATTTACCATAAAACAAATCACTGATAAAATATATTGTAATAGCTTACATTGATTTGTAAAAGTTAGACTTTTAGCAGAGGAGTATTTCAGTGGAGAAAGTATCTATTATTTTGTAGTAGACATTTGCTTTATAATATAATTTTGCTGCAACTTAACAGAGGCTAATCACGTTGTTCTCATTCAGAGTGGATTGAACTGCAAATATTTTGTACATACCAGTCTTTTACATAAAAGTACAAGTCTGAGTTTAGAAATTCAAACATGTTTTAAAGATACTTGGATGAGTTATTCACACAAAATCAGAATTTTTTTTTTTTATCACAAAGGCTTTGGATTGGTTTATTAATTTGGTGGCCTAGTGGTATGAGTGTCTGCCCCGGGACTGGGAGATCGGGGTTCGAATCCCGGTCGGGTCATACCAAAGACTTAGAAAAAATGGGACCCAATGCCTCCTCGCTTGACACTCAGCATTAAGGGGTTGGATTGGGGGGTTAAACCACCAAATAGTTCCCGAGCGCGGCCACAGCTGCAGCTCACCGCTCCCCACCATGGGGATGGGTCAAATGCGGAGATGTAATTTCACCAGTGTGTGATGATGACTTGGGACTTTAACTTTAATGGAACAGGCTGGTATTGATCAATTGCAGTTTTATCTGATAAGTGTTGCCATGGACCATATATTTTATTTTAATTGTATTTAATTCCTTTGAAAATTTCATTTATCCCTCAGTGTGTGCACGTATTTCAGTCTTTACTTGTGTGAGCTGTCAGCATGTTTTAGTGTGTGTGTGTGTGTGTGTGTGTGTGTGTGTGTGTGTGTGTGTGTGGGAACACATGTGCCTTGTTAACCATTTGTGTGTCACTGTTTCTCTGCAGTGAAGCCACACTGAGTTTTTAAATGTGGGCCAAAGGTTAGCGAGTGCAAACACACCCAGATGGCATATATTACTCACCCCACTGCCCCTTTTCTCTGCTGGAAGCAGTCCCTCTGAGGATTTACACATCCACAGCAGAATCGCATGTACAGTTGATTTATTTGGAACCAGAAGGAGATGACAATGTTTGTGTTACAGCTGCTATATAAATGTTTGCAGATCATTTTGTTTCTTCTGATGTGAATCCAGCTAATCTGATTTTATTTTATTTTTGGTGTTATTAAATCTTTTTTCTTATATTTATTATGGTTTTATATCATTTGCAGTAAAACCTGTAATTGCATTGAGTCCAGCTTTGCTCAGTGTCGTTGAAGAGCAGCAGCTAACTCTTCCCTGTGTTCTGCTCGCTGGGAATCCTCTGCCTGAGAGGCAGTGGCTGCACAACTATGGCCTGGTGAGAACACTGATAGAAGGTTACGAGTTTGTAAATGTATCATCTCAAAATATATTCAAATCTCTCTTTTCTATGATCTACAAGGTGACACCAGACCAGTATGTAACGGTGAGGAGGGATGGCAGTCTGCATATTGACAGAGTTCAGCTGGATGATGGAGGCGACTACACCTGTTTGGCTGAGAATGTTATCGGGGCCACAAACCAAACCACCACTGTCAACGTTTACGGTAGCATTACACAGACCTGTGTTATTCATCTGGTGTTAAAGACATCGTCCATCTGCAGTTAGAAAATAGTGCAAAAACAAATATTAAAATGGAATATTTTTGCTGATTTAGAAGGATATTTTAGTCCCATTTCCAGTATTGGAAAAGTATTGGCGCTATATAAAAGATTGTTTCTTCTTCTTCTGACCCTGTGGTTCAAATACATAAAACAAAAACAAAATAAAAGATATAAATATTAGAATGGTGTTCAGAGTCAACGTGAAAATGTAAAATTTAATGAATTAAGCTGAACTCTAATTTCACAAAACAGAGCTATTATATAAAAAATATTAAAATGAAGTCATTCAGGCTAAAATATTGGGACAAGTCCAACAGTAAGTTCTAAATATTTAAAAATAAAATGCCAAATTGGAAGCATGAAGGTTTGATTGCATGATTTGCTATGAAATTGGGAGACTGTGGCTGTTTGGAGATAATGAGCTTTGGGCCTGGCTGTGCATGGACTAGCCATCAGCTTTTGAAGGATTTCTCAGAGGCTGCTCAGAATCTCAGAAACAGTGGGCCACTATCCTGCATTTTAACATTTGTTTAGGTTTCTGAGCTTCAAAAAACTGATGTTAATCAGCAGGTGATAACCAGGCTTCTGCAGAGCTTGATGACCTGCTGAACTATTAATTTAACCATTGAATCAGGTGTTTTGGTATGGTATGGTGTTGAAGCAGGAAAATAACTAAAAAATGCTGGCTAGGGGCCCATGATTAGACACCACTGGTCTAGATCATGTGAGGTAGTAATTTTAACTTTATACAGAAACACACTTCAGAATGGCCTGGAAGCTCCTGCATGTCAATGAGTGATGTATGTTTAAAATTATATGGTTTCATTTGATCATTTATTAATCATTTAATAAATGCACACCAGAACACTACAGTTATTTTAAATGTTGCTGTTGTTTCCACAGTGATTCCTACTATTCAACACGGCCCTCAGGTATTTAGTACGATTGAAGGAACACCAGTAACTCTGCCGTGCCGTCCCAGTGGAGTACCAAGTCCTGAGATCACCTGGACTAAGGTCTGTGTCAACATTGCACCTCCGTTAAACAAATCCAGCAATAAAACTTTAATTCTATTAAAGATGTTCTGATTTTTTTTGTGTGTGGCAAGAAACGTAAGATAACATGAAGCAAAGATGTAAGTCGATCAGCTCAGTTCTGTTCTTCAGCTTGTTTCTGTTAAAGTAAACAATGCAACAGGGACTGATGAAACCCAACCCTGATCATTTCAGGTCCAGGTCTGCAGATGTGATCGTCTAGATCTCTGGTTTCTCTGCTGTTCTCTGATATGAAACAATCCCGATGCCCTCACACAATCTTTATTTTTCTGTTTGACTCTAAAACCATAATCGTTTTATTCACTTCTTTTTTAGCATCGGATAGAATCAAACAAACTATTTAGGCATGTCTGGAAACTATGTGAAGTTTTTACCAAAGTTGACTGAATAAAGTAAACTTTAAATCCTACTCTTTTCCTGTTGTAACCAATTTGTTTTTAGGGTGGGGAGCTGCTGAACTTGGGTGGTCCAGCTTTCTCCTTGGATCCTGATGGCAGCCTCCTCATTACTTCTCCTTCTGGAAATGAGACAGGAGAGTTCGTCTGCACAGCTACCAACGCAGCCGGCTACGCTCTCAGGAAGGTCCAGCTAACAGTCTATGGTAAACTTCTCATCATCTGACACCTTTATTTTAAAAAAGTGAAAAAGTGAGAAATAGTTAATGAACTGTCTCCATGTACTTTATGGAAATTGTGGGAATGTGAATCATGAATTAAAATGCAGAGCCTAAGTCACGCCCGGCTACTTCTGGTCCCCTACTGCCAAAAAATATGAATGGAGTCTGTGGAGCGATAAAAGTTATGTTCTGATTCTGTTTGACACGTGCCATTAATTCGAATTGAAGGGTTTGGGGTTAGGGTTAGTTTTGAAATTTGAAAGCAAATTTAAAACAGTCGTGAACAACCCTGCCACAGTTTGCTATAGCTAGCATTAACAATGAGCTAACGCTAACACGAGCCAAAGTAAACCACAAAGTAAAAAGATCCACACTGTAGGACACAAAATATTACTACTTACAATTTCAGTAGCAACAAAGCCAGGTCACCATCAGTCTGTGATTTCGTAGCCTCCTTTATCTCCCTCAAATGAGTGTACTCTCCTGAAAAAGCAGCATATGGTGTGTTTTAGATGCTGGTATGCTAGTCCAGCATGGCATGCTGGTGATTGGATGCTAGACCAGCATGCTGGCACCAGCTAAACCAGAACCAAAACACAACATGTCTATGCTGTTTTTTCAGCAGGGTAGGCCGTGCCGATGTTCACTCAGGTTTCAGCTCTTTGCTTTACCTCCAATGACTTCACTTCTCTTACCAGGCTCCACAATGTTGCCAACAAAAAATTCAAACTTCTTCTTTTTCTTCTTCTTGTGCTTTTTATTGACAGTAAGCAAACTGAAACAGCGAACTGCTAGCCTTTATGTTAGCTATCGGCAGAGTAAACAGCTAACAGCTATAAACCAGGTAGAGTGCTTCCCCTAGTACCCATCCCACAAAACTCTTAAGTGCGGTTTCTGGTCTGCAGAGTGCCGTACAATCTGAATTTGATAAAGTTCCTACCTACACAATCACTGAAACCCCTTTTAAAAGGAATAGCTTCAAGTGTTAGTGTTACTTTAATATATGATGTCAGTGAATTTTAAAGACACATTTTGATGCCAAGAAAGGGTTTATTTTTGCCAGGTGGCAAAAATTACTTTAGGTTTTGTGTGAAAACACGTAGTGGACTCCAACCGCTCGTCTCACAAAAAAATTTCATCAAACCAGACAACGAGAAGAAGAAGAAAAATGGCAGTGAGTTTAGCAAGCTTTGCATTGTTCTTACTGGACGAAAGAAGGAGCATTAAAGGTGTCCTAGAATGCAATTAATCAACAATCTAAAACAGAGCTTTGAGCCTCCAAAAAGCATAAGAACATTTTTTTTTGGCTTTCATCTGTCCCAGGAGCACTGATACAGGCCATTCTAAACCCCCTTACTCAGGCCTTCAGTGAAAAGAGCTGTTGACCCCTCCCACTCGGCATGGACATGCTGATTGGTTGTTTTCCCCAGAAGGCCTCAGACACATGCAGGTTTGAGGAGGCGTGGCTCCCCCTTATGACGTGTTAAGGAAGGCTTTCTCAGAACAGGAGGTTTTCTCTCATCTTTTTCAACTTTCTAATTTACATAAAAAGTAGGTCACACACGGCTTTGACTTTTTGGCATGCTACTGTTGACCACCCAAGCTGTCTTATTCAACAACAACAAGGAAAATGTTGGTTTACATTCTAGGTCCCCTTTAAATGAGGAGAAAAGCACTATAAAACTGGCCGTGTGGAAAGTGGTAGCTACGCTGGGGGAGAAAAGAGTCTGGTGTGACGTCATAGAAGCGACTTCTTATTTTTAGTCTTTTTACAGATTTTTACAAGCAAATAAATCTCAGATTAGGTGATAGACGTAGTCCAAACACACTCAATTATTTATCATTCAATTATGTGCGATTCAGGGCGTAAGGCAAATGGACCAGAAAATAGCTTTTATAGCCCCTAGACTTAGGCTCCCCATAGATAAAGATATAGACAGCATATATAATATGGTCTGTTTTATAATCTTTTTTTTTTTTTTGTAAAATTCTACTTTTATTTAATCTTTTAGACAAAAGTTTTCTCTCATTTTGTTCTAGTCGTGTTGCTCTTAATGGGCTCTTTTAGAAAAACTTTTCCCTGATTTGTGATATTTGCTTCAATGTTTGTCATCTCAGTCCGGCCTAGACCAGTTGTTGGTTCTGGAGGGTCAGCAGAGCCTGTGAAGATGTCGGTGGTTGAGGGGGAGGACTCTATTTTGCCATGTGACGTCCAGAGTGTCCCTCCTCCCATCATCAGCTGGGCTAAAGAAAAGCAGCTCATCTCACCATTTTCCCCTAGGTGAAATATTTTAACATCGAGCACTCGCCAAGTGTGAGAATGTGGGGATTATCTTGCTCTTTTGTCTCTCCATGACGACACCAAACCAGATCCTGCATGTATTACAGCATCATGTCTGTTAAACAGGTCTGTGTCTGCAGTCCAGACGTGCAAACATTTACTGCTTCATGGAAAAAGTAAACAAAAGATGCCTTTAACTTTTCAGAAGGAAAAATGTCAACAACATCTTGTTTCACGTCTTAAAAACATAAATTTTGCTGAAATGTGCTGCTGGTATCTAATTCCTAAAGAGCCCATATAACATATATATATATTTCACCATCTTCAATCGTTTTCAGATAAATACAGTTTAAAGGAGCTCCATGCTGTCTACATTACAGTGTTTTGTCTCTCTCATTCTTTCATGACCCCAGGGGATAGTTTGTGGTTTTCTAAGATGACAAAGTAATCCTACTTTTTCTCTGTGATCTGTTGTACTTGCAGCGTGCGTGCCAAAGCGACTGTAATTATGGTTGATGGCACATTAGTAAGAATTACTGGTGTATTCGTCTACAGTAAGAGCTCGATAAATCAATGAGTGGAAATGTTTAGCGTGAGTTTAGTTCGGATTGTTGTTATTCAGATCTCAGAAGTTAATTTATTTTTGTTTTTGTGCCTTTTGTCTGTTTATTGTCCTCGTAGACACACTCAGCTTCCCTCTGGGTCCATGAAGATCTCAGGAACCAGAGTCTCTGATAGTGGACTTTATGTGTGTGTTGCCTCTAATATTGCTGGAAACATATCACTGTCCATTGAACTGAGAGTTTTAGGTAAGTGTAAAAGTAGTAAATATTACATACACTGGAAGCTACATATTTATTCAAATGTACGCATGTTCCTTTTTTATGGTGAATCAGATTTTAAGACTGTCATTCTTCTTTTAGTGCCCCCTAGAATTCAGCCTGGCCCCAGAGTGATGAAGGTACAGGTGGGTCACCAGGTGGATCTAGCCTGTGTGGTGACAGGAGTCCCAGAGCCAACTCTCACCTGGACTAAAGGTGGTAAAAGGTACCCCGTGTCTTCTGATGGAAGTCTGACACTGAGAAGGGTTGGACTGGATGATGAAGGAACCTACACGTGCACAGCTAACAACACCGCTGGCACGGACCAGGCCCAAGTTAAAGTTCTGATACAAGGTTGGTTCATGATAATTTCACTCTAGCTGTCAGTTCAACCAATGTCTACTTCAGCTTAAATACAATTTTTTTTAATTAAAGGTTCCATATCATGTTTTTTAAAACCTTTGAGAGCAAATAGGCACAATATATGATAACATATTACTATTGGCACTATTGAGATGTCATATATCTCAAATTCGAGTTATTTTTGTCAGCCTGAATTTATTCATTGACCAAATTGCAGCTGAGGCGGGAACATGCATGAATGTAGCCAAAAAAGGGTTTGGGGGTAATTCTCATGAGGAAATGACAATATCACGTGGTAAAAAGCTCCAAAAAGTGGGTTTTTCATGATATGGAACCTTTAAATCACTTAATAGGCATTTATTCTTGAGTTTTGTGCTGTGTTATACTTTCAGTACCTCCTGTGGTTGAAGTCCCAGAGCCCCCCTTCAACAGCCCCCTGCAGGAGAGAGTTGCAAACCAGCGTATTGCCTTCCCCTGCCCTGCCAAAGGTGCTGTGAAATCCCCTCCTGTAACTACCTGCTAAATAAATTACTCTTCATATATTAATTTTGAACTTTACTGTTTGATTGAAGAGGTCCTAGTATTCAAAGCCGCATTTACCACATTGTTGTTGAATATCGGCAGCTTGGGGTTTCAAATGTACCAAAAAGTCTGGGACATCTCCGACCTGCTTTCTTATGTAAATTAATAATGGTGTAACGGCCGCTGAGAAACAGTTTGTTCCGAGAAAATCTAGTTTAACGCTTCATAAACTTAGACACACTAACTTAAATTTGCATGTCACAACCCACTTCAGCGTCAGCAATAGATGTCGGTGGTGGTGGTAATGCTAACCGCAGAACAACGCTAGCCTGAGCTACAGCTAACCCTAGCCTGAACTACAGCTAATGCTAGCCTGAGCTACTGCTAACGTACTGATGGATGAGAAGATGCACTTGAAATATCCAGAATTTGAATGAATGTCAGATGGATCCAGAGCCTGCCAATTGAGATATCCAGATACTTTACACAGCTGTAGACAGAGTTTCTAGCTTTATAGAGTGTAACATCCATAGACATGAATACGTAGATGCCCCATTGGGCATTGGAGAGAGTAACAATGATGACGCCATATTGGATGGGTCTCCTCACTCTCCAAAGTCAATGCAGAGTCAGCAACTATGCCCGTTTTTGTGCAGCCTACGGTTGCAACAACCGGCGTATTCTTGAAAACAGATCACGTGGGATTACTATTGACTTTTCTAGCCTACCTGATGGGATTTTATATTTTCATTTATTTTTTAATTGTATTCATATTTTAATTATCATGCGTCCATGTGTGCATACCATGTGTCTAATTTTGTGAAAAAGCTTGATAAAATGTGTTTTTTTTAGCTGGGTAAGCACCTTCCTCAGTAGAAATGAATGCACTGGAGGCAAATGGAGACCCATCTAAGATGGCGGCCGGCCACTACGGCAGCTCCAATAGGCAGCGCCAGTCCACGGGGCGTCTATATGTCTGTGGTAAAATCATTGTAAACTGACCAATCAGCACACAGCCTATTTAATATTCATGTCCTGTATGAATGGTCAGGAAAAAACATTCTTTCCAGTGTAGAGTTTTACTATGGGGGTGCTTCATAGAGGCTCAAAGAGCAGTGTCCAATCATTAAAAAAGTTGCTCAAAGACCGCCTTAAATAAAACATGGTAGAGTTGTGCTGTCATACTGACATAATATTCAGATTTTTTTGAAGAAATAATAAATTGTTTTCCCTTCAGTAATGACCACTGGTGCAATAAATGTTCTGATATTTTACTTAAAAATTTTTAAGGTATAATTTTGTTGCTTTTGTACATTTAGTAGGATGATGAATATAAAAATCCTGGATATGAAACGAGCTCTCCTGCCTTCTTTTTCAGGTCTACCAAAGCCAGTGATACGCTGGCTGCGTAACGGTCAGGAGCTGACCGGTAACGAGCCTGGCTTGTCTATCCTGGAGGACGGCACACTGCTGATCCTTGCTTCTGTCTCACCTCTGGATGATGGGGAGTATGTCTGCACTGCTGCCAACGATGCTGGATCCACGGAGAAAAAGTACCAGCTGAAAGTGAACGGTGATTGATCTCTTGAGACATCATAGCACTTCTCATACCTTCCAGCTCCTATTTGTGGTACATTAATCATTAAAATGGCTCCTCTACAGTTCCCCCTGATTTCCGTGAAGGTGACACATCTGGTAACCTATCAGTTGTTCTGAGACAGCCCATCAGCTTGGTGTGTGATGTCACAGGAAGCCCAACACCTGTCATCACCTGGTATAAAGACGGTGCTTTGGTAAGTCAAGTGAATAAGCTGCTAATGCAATTTTCAAATTTGTTTGTTCTTTTTAAGTGCCAGTTCCTCAAACATCAAACAACACCGAGCTGTGTTGTTTGTGTAAGCTCTGATTATCTTTTAGTGAAACTCGTGAAACCTAAATTAGCTGTGATCACAGGGTGCAAAGAGAAAACCCAACAAGCGTGTCTGTATGAAGACGCAGACCGAACTTCCATCATATTCTGCACGCTAATGATCGTGACTAACCGACACAAGAACGTAGCGATAGCACACTCTGTGCTGTAACATCCCAGCAATTTGGCTGCTTTTCGGTGTCGTCATCTTTCCTCTCAGACGCAGATGTGAAAATCAAAGCAAGAGCTTTAATCGGCTAATTACGAGTCTCTAAATCAAGACGATCTGTTGTCTGAATGCTTTTGGCTGAAAATAACCATCAAATACATTTCCTGTTTTGCACGCTTTGTCAGCGTTTGAATATGTATCGTGTTATGTTAATTGACAGGTTGTTGCCAGTAACAGCATCCAGATTCTCAACATGGGAAAAACCCTGAAGCTGCTGAAGGCGGAAACGGCAGACGGAGGCAGCTACAGCTGTAAAGCCATCAACATCGCCGGCAGCTCAGAAAGAAACTTTGATTTAGATGTGCTGGGTAAGAGCTGACAGGGACAAATGCATGCCTACGGATTGTTGACATGAGTTCTAACATTGTTTTGCCTCAGTCCCGCCAACATTTGTGGGATCTGCATCTCCTCGGGATGTTTCAGCAATTCTAAAACAAGAGGTCACGCTAGAATGCAAAGTTAAGGGGTCACCTTTTCCTGACATCCAGTGGTACAAAGACAGAAAGTAAGAGCCCTCTCATGTTAAAGGCATTAAAATGAAACATGAAGACTTTTATTTTATAATTCCATATTTCTCATTGTCAGGCCGGTGTTTCTTGCTGATCCAAACCTGGAAGTGACCAACAGGGGTCAGGTGTTGACGATAAAGAATGCACGTCTTGGAGACCAGGCTCGATACCAGTGCAGTGTAACGAACACAGCTGGAAAACAGTCTAAAGACTTTATTCTTAGTGTCTACGGTGAGTGAGGACTTCCGCCATTATTAAAAGAAATCAGGATAAATGAAAACTCTCAACACTTACATTTGTCCTGTTGTTTCAGTGCCCCCCTCCATCATAGGAGGGAACTTCACCACAGAGGTGACAGCGCTGCTGGACACGATGGTAACTCTGGAGTGTGAAGCACGTGGAGTCCCGCTCCCCACCATCGCCTGGTACAGAAAAGGAGAGGCCATCCTGTCCAACAGACGGGCTCAGTATCTAGAACGAGGCAGATACCTGAAGATCCCCCGGGCTCAGGCATCTGATGCCGGTCGTTACACCTGCAAGGTGTCAAATGTGGCTGGGAGCGCCGAGAAGGCCTACGAGGTGGACGTCTACTGTAAGAGAATCTTTTCTAACATACAAGACTTCCTTTACACGTTTTAGTATGTTTACAGCCTTTTACTTAGGTTTAGCCTACTATGGAAGTATGAACATTTGATGCATAGGATGCTTTTAGATATTTTTGCAAAAACTTTTAAAAGTAAATGTTGAGTGTGAGCTTTTAAAGTAACACTAAACAGTTTCCTGCTCCTCCGCTCTACTGGTTGAAAAAGGAATTACGACTGTCGTAAACATCCCTGCTGTAGCTAGCGCTAACAATGAGCTAACACAAACACGAGACAACTAATACTAAAACAAGCCACGAAGTAAAAAGATCCACACTGTTGGACAAAAAATATTACTTACAAGTCCAGAAGCAACAAAGCCAAGTCAACATCAGCCCGTGATTTCATAGCCTCCTTTAGCTTCCTCAAATGAGTGTAGACCACACTGATGTTCACTTTAGTTTTAGCTCTTTAGCTTTCAAAGACATCCCTCTTTTACTTCCAGGCTCCGCCATGATGCCAACAAAAAAGCAAAATTCTTCTTTTTCTTCTTCTTGTGCTTTTTATTGATGGTCGGCAAACTGAAATGGCTAACTGCTAGCCTTTATATTAGCTACCGGCAGGGTAAACAGCTAACAGCCATTAGGTATGTAGAGAGCTTCTCCTAGGGCACCTACCCGTCCCACAAAACTGTTAAGTATGGTTTCTGGTCAGCAGAGGGCTCCATAGTGCTCTCCAAGGTGAAGTTGGGAAAGTTTCTACCTACACAATCACTGAAACCCACATTTAAACAAATAGCTTAAAGTGGCAGAGGAGTTAAGTGGCCGCCTTGCAATCGGAAGGTCGCAGGTTCACGACCCGCTCAGTCTGTCGCTGTCATTGTGTCCTTGGGCAAGACACTTAACCTGCCTTGCCTGCTGGTGGTGGTCGGAGGGACTGGTGGCGCGAGTGTACGGCAGGCCCCACCTCTGTCAGTGCGCCCCAGGGCAGCTGTAGCTACAATGTAGCTCATCCCCACCAGCATGTGAATGTGTGTGTGAATGGGTGACTGATTGTGTTGTGAAGCGCCTTGGGGGGTTGTAGAACCCTAAGAAGGCACTATACAAATACAGGCCATTTACCATATTTAAAACTGCTTAGTGTTCCTTTAAACCTAAAACTTCATAAATATTTGACTATTTTGTTGTCTTCTCTTTTATCCATCCTCCTCAGTACCTCCTACTATTCCAGGGGGGGATGATGGACCCTCTGAGAAGAAAGTGGTCCTCACCAAACATCTGATTCTGGAGTGTGAGGCAGCTGGACACCCCCCACCCTCCCTCACCTGGCTGAAAGACGGAGTTCCTGTGCGTGACGGAGAAAGTGTCCGTGTCCTAGAGCAAGGACGGAAAATAGAAATCCTCTCAGCCGCCGTGTCGGACTCAGGACGCTACGTCTGTGTGGCAATGAGCATCGCTGGGGAGAAGGAGGTCAAATATGATGTCAAAGTTTTAGGTACAGAGATATAAAAACACATTTTTTTATTTTTCACAGCCAGATTAAAAACAATTCAAAAACACGCACACACAGCAATGATTAGGTGTTTGGTTTAATGATTAATGAGGAAAAAAGAATTTTGACTTGCTATTAAATCAAAACAATGGAGCAATGGATGCTTTGGGTCCAGTCCGTGTTATTGGTGGAGGTTTATAGACAAATTTTATTGTTTCTTTTTCATTTTTGATTTAATTATTTTTAATCTCCACAATATACCTCTAGCTTTACTATGTTAGAAGGTTGTTAAGAGGCATGAGAAAATAGTTTTAAGCTAGCTTGATCTGGAAATTTGCTATTGCAGCTTTAAATGAACATAACTACATTTCCTGTATAACTTTAGGGATACAAGAAAATATCAATACACTGAAATATTGCGACGTTTCGTTTTATGATACTGAATCAATATTTGAAAGCAGTGTATCAAATTTTATGGAGA
Organism: Aphyosemion australe; assembly: GCA_006937985.1. Classification (NCBI taxonomy): domain Eukaryota; kingdom Metazoa; phylum Chordata; class Actinopteri; order Cyprinodontiformes; family Nothobranchiidae; genus Aphyosemion; species Aphyosemion australe. The sequence goes on along the minus strand of SSNS01000012.1, from coordinate 505,744 downwards.
ATTTAAATGCAAACATTTACTGTATTTCTTGTGTGTGGTGTAATTCAAACTCCGACTGCTAGGTGGCAGTAGATTTTACAGCCCTTATTCTGACAGAACGAGATCTTGCGATAACACGTTTTTTACAGTCGATGAATAACACTGAATGTGTCTTGGAAGCATCTAACCTGAGTTTTCCAATTAATACAGTCCTAAAATTGTGAATATCGGCTGACTTTTAGTATCATAATTTATTGTATCGTCTCCCCTGTATTGTTATATATGTCATATCGGCAAATTGTTGCCAAAACCCACCCCTAATGAATATGCTTTAATGTTTTTTTAGTATATTCATTTTCTAATCTATATTAATGCAAACGTGATAAAAAAAAGAATAGCAACAACAGTTTTAACTTTAGACAATGCTTTAACAGGCCTATGGGACTCTTCTGGTTTTTGGGGAATCCCTGGTTTATAGTAAAGCTCGGTTCTATTGTGACAAATGCTGCACACTTTAAAACAGGTCTTCCTTTGATAGTTATGGATATTTATACTGTAGTGATAAAGTTCACTATTATGTTAGAAAAATATGTTTACAAATGATCGTTGTAGATGAACAGATTTGGCTCACTATTTGGCAAATCTGTTTCCTTTTCACCCTGATGTATAATAAACACTTATTATTGTCATTAGTGTTAAAGATTAAATAATAACATATCTATTAGTCATTTATAATGGGAGCCTTGTTATACAGTTATTATTAACAATGCTGTCCTCACGCGTCCTCTCACGCGGCCTGACAGCTGAAAAAGTATTACATCGTTGTCGGCAGGATTCGAACCTGCGCGGGGAGACCCCAATGGATTTCTAGTCCATCGCCTTAACCACTCGGCCACGACAACTCCTGTGAAATATGACCCTGCGCTGCTTTGCTTCTCTGAAGCTGTTCCTGTTCACAGCATGTGTTCAGTCCTCATGGGAAGCAGACACCTGCTGCTTCACCGTGGCTTTACCAGCACAAACATAAACCATGAAGTCAACGTTAAACCCAGAATATCTTGTTAGTTTGACTGATTTCTCTTGTAGTTCCTCCTCTCATTCGTGGAGCTGATGAGGTGACTGACAGCCCTGTTATAATCAACAGTCCTCTGGAGCTGGAGTGTCACGCCACGGGAACGCCTGCTCCTGTCGTTACGTAAGACATCTGTCACACTCATGAGTGAATGCACAGAGATGGACACAGAGTCACGGTGAAACTTCTTCTCCTCAGCTGGTTCAAGGATGGAAAACCACTCAGACAGGGGGAAGGGGTACGGATTGCAGCGAATGGGCGACGACTGGTCGTTTCCCGCGCTCAGGTCTCTGACACTGCTCGTTTTCAGTGTGTGGCTGCTAATGAGGCAGGAGGCCATGAGAGGATCTTCAATGTGGTGGTCCAAGGTAAAATAAACTAATGAATAAATACAGTTTTTAGAATGAAGACAGCTATTTTGATTTATTTACTGTTTACTCTAAATACAAGCTGCAGGAAAGATTCCACTTTAGGTAAATTAATACTTCTCTTTACTCATTGTGCTTTTTATTAATTTTTTTATTTTATCTTAAGAATATAAATCTATTCCCTGCACCTCTGTAGTTCCTCCGTCCATCCGTATAACCGGACACTCAGAGCGTTCAGTGGTTCTGCACAAGTCCATCAGTCTGGAGTGCATCTCCAGTGGCATTCCTCCACCCAACATCACCTGGCTTAAAGATGGCCGACCTGTGGACACAACTACAGAGCACCTTAAGGTTGGTTCAGGACTGGCTGGCTTAAATTAAATAAAACAGCAGATGTTTCAGATAGAGCAGACATGCTCTACGAATGGTTGGTAAAGGATTTCACAAACAAGACAGTGTCATAAACATATCTAACACGTTTGTTTTCAGTCTATTCAGTGAACGAATGAAAAATCTCATTGCACAGGACGTCTTTATTGTTGCAAACCAGTTTAAAAAATGATTTTAGTATAAAGATTAACTATATTTCACCAATTTATCAAACTATTAAATTGTCATAACTAATGTTTCACTACATCTTTAGAAAACACCAATCATGTTTGATGAAAATGGTCTTAATGTAACTCTCTGTCCTCTGGTGGAGGATCTGTTAGTGGCAACGGGACATTTTATTTAGTTATTCCAGTTATATTATAATTACATAACAAAACATAACAGATTCTTCTTGTTATGTTCTTCCTGTGTTTATTTTCTATCTCCATTGGTTTTTCTTGCTTTAACGCAGTATTACGATGTTTTATTTACCTTAAATCACTGACGGTTTCGGCGACTCACTGTCGCCATCTTCAGAGTCACGCGACTAAAACAGAGAAAATGATCACCAGTTTGATTTCTCTGCGTTTTGTGTGTGCTTGATGTCTGCAGCTGCTCTCAGCCGGCAGGACACTAAAGCTCACAGGAGCCAGACTGGAGGATTCTGGGAGATACACCTGCCTGGCCACAAACGTAGCCGGCGAAGCTCAGCAGAACATTCGACTCAGCGTTCACGGTAATGTTCTGATGCACTCAAGATCATTTAATTCTTCAGTTTAACCTCCAACAGACTAGTTAGACAAATAAAAATACCCATGCTATAAATGTTATGACTGAATGTGTATGTCAGAGCCGCCCAGCATCCCTTCTTCTGGAGAGATCACCAACCAGACCATTGTGTCAGGCTTTTCCACCGAGCTGGAGTGCAAGGCCACAGGAAGTCCTCTACCTGGTGAGAAGGAACGTTTTACTGCCACTACTCACCGCCTGCAGAGTCACGTTATTTAAGATGAATGTCTCTGCTTCAGCTGTCACGTGGCACAAAGATGGCCGACCTCTGACTGCTGCAGCTGGCGTGTCGGTGCTGAAGCGAGGCCAGGTGCTGGAGATCGAACAGGCGCAGCTGTCTGACGCTGGAATGTACAGATGTGTAGCTGTCAACCTGGCTGGAGCTGCAGAGGCGCTCTACAGTCTGCAAGTCTTTGGTGGGTTTCAGCTTCTCAGAGTTTTATGATTCTTCTGGTAGCTGAAGCTCACAGCAGCATCTCCACTTCCCTCCAGTTCCTCCAGTCATCTCCAGCCCAGGTGGTACCGTAACAGTTGTGGTGAACGAGGCCACTCAGCTGGTGTGTGAGGCCTCTGGGGTTCCTGCTCCCAGTCTGACGTGGTTAAAAGATGGCAGCCCTGTGGCGAGCGTTTCTCATGGCATCCAGGTGTCCATCAAACAGCTGATTGATATTTTCAAATCCAAAATTAATTTCATATTTTCTTTCTCTATCTTAGACCAGAAGATTATAAAATCCAGAAGAGTTTACTTATTGTCATTAGATAAAGTTCTGACCTGTTTTTGTTCTCTTCTCAGGTGACGTCCAGTGGCAGAAAGCTGTTTCTGAACAGCGCGCAGGTCAGTGACACAGGTAGATACACCTGTGTGGCCGTTAATGCTGGAGGAGAGCAGCAGAGGGAGTACCACCTGAAGGTTTTTGGTGAGAAAATTCATCTTTGCTACTTGTTCCACTCATGTGATATTCATACATTCTGAGTTGTTTTGGTTGTTTGTACTGAAGCAGAACTTGTGATCCTAAAATAATCGGACCTTAAAAAACAATTGAGACTTTTTTTTGGTCTAGTTTTAGTTTGAATTTTTTACTGAATTAATAATAAAAGTGAATATACTTGTGTTGTTTTGTTAAATTTGCACATTTGTTTGCTCTAATGCAGATTTAACTACATCACTAGCAATTTCACAATTACACAGAATTTAGTGTAAATTGATGCTAAAGTTGTTTTATTTTCAGATCAATATCATAACTTTTATCTTTCTTATGAGCAAAACTTTCTACAATATTACAATCAAGTGTGTTAACAAACACCCTTACATTGTCATTATTATCAACTTGTATTAGATGTCATGAATCTAGTGAAATGACTCAGTTTTTGTGGGCAGTTTCCTCTTTATTAGGCCAAAAAACCTCCTAATGGAGAACATTTTTTCTTTCTTCTACTTCCTGTTTTACAATTTAACTCACTTTTCATTTGCATTAAAATCTGAATTAAAGCAAAAGGTTATTTTATTTTCACAGATGCCTCAAGTAAAACATAAATATGTTAACTTAATAGAAGTATGGTTATGAAAAGGTTCCAGTTTGCCCTGGGAGATCTGTGAGGTCTTGTCCTGAGAAACAGAGGTGCATTTGTTGTGTTAATTGCTACCATTCTTTACTGGCTTCCTGTGTTTGACCAGATTCTGAACAGAGGTTCTGTTTCTGTCGCTTCAGTGAGTCCAGAAGCCAAAGTGAGAGAGAAACTGGGTTTAAGATCGTTTACACGCCCAGGCCTGATTTTGGGGAAAAGAGGGTCCTCGTTGTCTGGCTGCTTTTCTACATGTGACATTTGTAACGGAGATTAGATTTCACGAACTCCTAGAAAATGAAGCTGTTTTGATTTTGTTCTATTATTGAAATCAGTTTTATGGTTCTTTTAAAGCTCAGAATTGAATTATTGATCTAAAAGCTCCAGGTGGTCACATGCAGATCTGTGTACTCATTCATGAGGAAACCTAAGAGCTCACTGGATCACTCTCAGTAGTGGTTTAACTTTCATAAAAAAGAAAATTAGAAGATGTGCAAAGGAGATTTTGATTTAGGATGATGCTTTTGTTTGTATAATGTCAAATGACTTGTAAGCACATATATATTTATGTATTAATTTGTTATTTTTACGTGTTTGTTTAATATACTTTTTAAATTTATATTTATATGAGCTAGTGATTTCTGAATTTTAGTTTAAACGATCATAATGACTTGGTAAAGTTTCAAATTATGTATTTTTTCATTTTTTGCAATTATAAATGACTAAAGAGGGTCTAGAGATTTTTGAATTTTTAGTTTAAACGGTCATAGATTATGTTGTAAAGCAGAGCTGTCTAAAGACTTAAAGACTAGGGCCAAAATCATCGAGTTCATAGTCCCCACGGGCCTAAAAAATCTAATTTCTTTCATTTAAAAAAATGTTTTTATTTGAACTTCTGAAAACAAGTCCAAAATGGACATATTAGCAATGATCTGAACATGAAAATGTTAGAAAGTGTCACTCTACACCAACAACCAACGTTCTAAAAATGCACTTGGCGGTCGCACAGAATTACTCAAAGGGCCTCAAACGGCCCCCGAACCGCATTTTGGACAAACCTATAATAATTCAGCATTTTATTTGATATAATGATAAATGACTATGAACTATGACAATATTCCTCTTAATGAAAACATGTTAACATTTTAATCTTGCACAGAAGCATTTGTACTGACTCTTGTTTTTGTCTGACTCAGTGCCACCGAACATCAGAGGTGAGGAGGTGAACGCTACGGTCATGCTCGGCCATCCAGTGGAGCTGCTATGCCAGAGCGATGCGGTCCCTCCACCCACGCTCTCCTGGCGCAAAGATGGACGCCCTCTGTTTAGGAAGCCTGGTGTGACTGTCTCCACAGACGGTAGCTCACTCAAGGTAGGATGTAACAACTTAGTTAAACAATGAATCAAAAATCCTCATTGGTTTTAATTAGTTTTACAGATGAGGTGTTGTGCTATTGTCATAACTGACTGATCTGGGTATGAATCTGATTGGTAGGTGAACAGCGCTCAGGTGCAGGACTCAGGAAGATACACCTGTGAAGCCACTAATGTTGCTGGAAAAACAGAGAAGAACTACAACCTCAATGTTTGGGGTAACTTTCATTTCTGTACCATTTAATCTTATTTAGAATACTGATGAAGTCGAGTCGTGTCTGACACCACAAAATCTGGTGTTTTAACTCACTTTCATCATTATTACAAGTGTGGAAAATTAGATCTGAACTGTTTATCTGATAAAAGTCAGTTTATTTTGGTCTTATCTGCAGACGGCTGTTACAGCCCTTCATCACTTATCAAGTTCGATTTGAGCGCCTCCTTTAGACCTCATGTTGTAATTGCAGTGTCTCCCAGCATCCGCGGCTCAGAGGAGGCGTCCCCTCTGACTGTGATTGAAGGAAGTCTCATTACCTTGGTGTGTGAGTCCAGTGGCATTCCACCTCCTAACCTCACATGGATGAAGGACGGTAAATCTGCACGCTCGTGCAAAACAAAACGTCACAGTACGAGCCAGAATACTAAAAGTAACTAGTTATTTTTTCTTTTGCATATTTTTCAGGTCATGACCTGAAGTCAGACCACCGGTTCAGGATTTTATCAGGAGGTCGTCAGCTGCAGATTTCTAACGCTGAGAAAGTAGACGCTGGTTCTTATTCCTGCACCGCCTCCAGCACAGCTGGCACCGCCTCCAAGCAGTACAGTCTGCAGGTTTATGGTACAAACGTCTAAAATATCAACTCATCTACTGATCTAAGTTCTTTCAGCTTATTTATCATGTATAAATTAAAAGAAATTGGAATGTTTACTTTGTGAAGTGCCCTGGGATGACTCTTGTTGTGATTTGGCACTATATAAATAAAATGAACTGAAGCTGAATTTCACTCAGCATTTTAAGACCCCACGTTTGGGGTTTCACGACCCACAGCGGGATCTGAACCCCAACTTAGGGAACCACAGCTTTATGTCATAGTTGTCATTAATTAAAAAACACTTTTCTCTTTGCAGTTCGCCCTTCCATCAGACGTGATGAAGATGATGAAGATGTTGCCATGACGAAGGGAGGCGACTTGACCCTACGCTGTGCTGCAGAAGGCGTACCACGACCAGCGATCACATGGCTGAAGGATGGGCGACCCATAACGGGTCAGCATGGTGCTAAAGTCCAGAACGAGGGGTGGCTGTTGCAGATTAAAGATGCTAAAGTGTCAGACACGGGGCGTTACACCTGCATCGCAGTGAATGTAGCCGGACAGGCGGAGAGCAAGCATGACATCAGCGTACACGGTGTGGATTTATGATCATTTACTCTGTTTTATTTTTAAACTAACCATCAGTCTTAATCTTGGAATTGTGTTTTTTCTTTTTCCTCATCGTGTTCAGTCCCACCTACCATAACTGGTCAGGTCCAATTCCCAGTGAATGTGAGTGTTGTGGTGAAGAACCCATTTGCTCTGAACTGTGAGGCTTCTGGGATCCCTCTTCCTGCCATTTCCTGGCTAAAGGACGGTCAGCCAGTTAAGGCAACCAGCTCGGTGCGCATCCTCTCAGGTGTGTTCATGTTTAACTAGTGACTAGTAGATACACGTAGAGAATGTATTAAGATCATCGAAAACACTTACTGCTTAAAATAATTGTGTTTGCTTGTTTTAGTTATGAAATTAGTCTCTAAATGCTAAACTTAAAGGGCCTGTATCATGCTATTTTACACCTTTCAGAGCAATGGTAGGCACAATATCTGATCAAATCTTACCACTTAGATTTGATGAAAACCCGCCTCCCCCGGATTCCACAGATTCAAGCAAACATGTCCCACTCAGAGAGAAATCACTTCTAAGCTGTGGAGATTAAACTCCCTGCTAGCTACATGGAGAGATTGGGCGTTCATGTTTACAGTCCAGGGGAAGAGGGATCCGTACGCGAGACTCCCTGGATGGGGAGGAGTGGGTTGTGATGACGCAGCAACTACTCCATCCAGCTGTCTGCAGCCGCTGTGTAGACCAGCATATTTATAGCTGAGACAGGAACGTGCATGCTCAAAGCCAAAAACTGCTCCAAAAGCTCCAACAAAAGTGGATTTTGCGTGATATAAGACCTTTAAAAAAGAAATATGGAGATTTTTCTCAGAGGGCACCATCTAGAGGTGGAAAACCCATATCGCACCTCTCCCTACTTCTGTGATTACGGCTGGAAGCAACGCCTCTCGGTTGTGGGCTGGCCAACAGAACTAAAAGATATTGTTTTGAAATAATTATTCTCACGTTATGCTGTTCATTAAAGAATTATTTTTTTTTCTTTTTTAAAGACTTAATCTTCCATGAAAAATTTCGCCAACTCTGCATCAGTACTTCTGCAATAGCGTGCCAGCTCTGTGATTGACATCTATACGTAAGCGGATGTCTAACGTTATTGGATAATGCTGAGCGGTGCTCAGTTCAAATTGCACGGGGCTCTACGGGATGGGAACTGGCTTAGCAAAAAAAAAAAAAAAAGACGTATTGCCCACATTGTATCACAGGGTCAGACTATCACTGTTACAGTAAGAATTTCTAAAAATCCATACATAATTCCTGAAAAAGGGGGAAACCCCGGATTGCTGCTTTAAGCTATCTAGTTTTCCTAAATTTCCATAATTTGGAACTCAGACAAATTTGATTTGGTGAAAAGAAAGTTCAAAATCCGAGTTTCTCACCAACGTGGTGCCAGTGGTGGAAATACTAAGATCCGTCTTGTTGAAGAGAGAATTTCTGACTTTGAGAAGTTTCACAAAACCCTTTATAAGCTGAGGCCACGACGCCTAACTCTCATTAAATAGGAATTTTACCTGTTTTAACAGCTGTTAAAATCTTTGTGTTATCCAAACATTAACTCCAGAAAACAGCGATAACTTGTGTAAATCTTCTTGTTTAACCTCCAGGGGGACGCAGTCTTCGTCTGTTGCACGCAGCTGTGGAGGATGCTGGGAGGTACACTTGTGTTGTCTCAAACAGCGCAGGAGAAGAAAGGAAGAACTTTGACCTTGACATCTTAGGTAAAAAAAAGTATCAAAGAATTCCTAAGAAATAGCAGATTTGAGTCACGTTTAATGTTTTGGTTCAATGTTCTGATTGGCAGTTCCACCGAGTATTGTGGAGGAGGGGACAGTTGTGGACACTAAAGTAAAAGAGAAAAACAACATCACACTCACCTGTGAGGCTTCAGGTAAATTACGCTCCTAATGGATTCTTATAAGTTCATTTTAACAGCTTTATTCATTAATCCTTTAATAATGTTCCAGGTAACCCGGTTCCAGAGATTAAATGGCAGAAAGATGGAGAACTGCTGGTGCCAGACGAGCACCACCAGATTCTGTCTTACGGCCGTTTTCTCCAAATATTTGAGGCCCAGGTCTTAGACACAGGCAGATACAGCTGCACGGCCTCGAACAGTGCAGGAGACCGCAGCAGGCACTTCAACCTCAATGTTCTAGGTACAGAGACAGCTCCTCTTTTCCTGGAATTGGTTTAGAAATGACTTCACATTCAGCAACAGTCTTTGATCTGGTTGATGTGGGTTGCTGTCCTTTGCCAGTTTCTCCCACCATTGCTGGTTCGGGCCCTGACATTTCTGCCGAGGAGGTTACGGTAACCCTGAGCAGCCCCACCTCTCTGGTGTGTGAAGTCCAGTCTTACCCACCTGCTCTGGTCACCTGGCTCAAAGATGGCACTCCGTTTGAGTCCACTCGACATGTCCGAGTCCTTCCAGGTGTGAGATCACAGGTGCAGGAAAATCAACTTAAAACCACTTTAAGCTACAGTGGTGTGTTTGTTACAGGTGGGCGAACGCTGCAGATTCTCAATGCTAAGCAGGAGGATGCTGGGAGGTACACGTGTGTGGCTACAAACGAGGCCGGAGAGACGCTGAAACACTATGAGGTCAAAGTTTACGGTGAGGTTCCTGCATTTGTGAGAGTAAAAAATGTCTGAACCTTATGAATATGACCAAAAATATTTTTGACTAAAGTTCCTCCTCAGATCAATAAGAATGACGTTCCTGGAGATGGACTGGCCCCCAAAGAGGTGAAGATCAAGATTAACAGCACTCTGACCCTGGAGTGTGTGGCTCAGGCCTTTCCTACGCCGGCGCTGCAGTGGTATAAGGATGGACAGGTAGAAGATAGAAGTTAATGTCACTGTTTATACCTGCAAGATATCTTTCTCAAAAAAAAACTATCAAAAACAAAACCTCCACAGATCCTGCGGGCTGACAGCCACATGTCCATTACAGCCAACGGTCGTATTGTTCAGATCAAACACGCTCAGGTGTCGGACACGGGCCGCTACACCTGTGTCGCCACTAACGTCGCTGGAGAGGACGAGAAGGACTTTGATGTAAATATACAAGGTGAACTGGGTGTACTGATGTTCTCGTGTTAACAGGGATTGACTCTGCAGAGAAACTTCTGAGATAAATCCAGGAACACGTGATTTGTTGTCCTTTTAATTTGAGAACAATAAAGCTCCATGAGTTATCCAAGTAAGCTTAATGTATGTTTTTGTTTCCCTTCTTTTAAGTTCCACCAAGTTTCAACCGAGCCGGTGGAGTCGGTGAGCCGCCGTCGACTCCAGGCTTTGGAGGAGATGCTCGGGACGTGATACTCAACAATCCCATCTCTCTGTACTGTGAGACAAACGCTGTACCCCCCCCAACACTCACCTGGTACAAAGACGGACAACTGCTCAGCTCCAATGACAAAGTTTTGATCCTACCAGGTGAGGCAGAAGAAGAAAATCATTAAAAACTGAATGAATGATTTATTCTTATTAGGTCGTACTGTTTTGATTTCAGGTGGAAGAGTTTTACAGATTCCCAGAGCCCACCTTGAAGACTCCGGCAGGTACACCTGCGTGGCCATCAATGAAGCGGGAGAAGACTCCATCCAATATGACGTTAGAGTACTAAGTGAGTCTGTGGTACAAACAGTAGTACATGAGTACTGAAGGAAAGCTTTTTACATTGAGCCCCATTGTGTCGATCTGTGCTGCACCAGTACCTCCAACTATACGAGGAACAGGCAGCGACACTCCTGATGAAGTTACCGTCCTGCTCAACAAAACAGCTCAGCTGGACTGTCAGGTGCAGGGAAACCCCGCCCCCAAGATCACCTGGTTTAAAGACGGACAGCCAATCAGCTCTAACGGTCCACTTAAGATTCTGTCCAACGGACGGACGCTTCAGGTAACGAGTCACAAAAACCCTGGTTGATTAAATGCTGTTAAACATTTTCTGTCTCTGAAAACAAACTATGATCCAGGAACTCCTGCAGTTTTACATAAATTACATAAAAACATCAAAAAAGGCCCATCAAGTCTGGGATTAGCAGACTGTTGAAGTTGTTTGGAAATTAATAAATTTAGTAAAGACAAAAATATTGTTGTGACAAACGTCAAAAATAATTATTAATACTAATTATTATAATTTTGAATGTCAGATGTTTTATTCAAATTGGGGTCTGTTTCCTGTGTGGGTTTGCACCTTTATCATTCAAAAGTGGGTTTTTTATTATTATTTTAGTAAAATATATTATATATTTTATGAACAATTAATAAAAGTTATATAATTAATGTTGACATCTTTTTTTTATTATTATTAATCAACTTTATTTCATTCAAAATAAAAACAAATAAAACATCTAACCCATAAGATATACATAACAAAAAATTCAACTTTGACTGAAAAGGAGCAGAATGAAGAAAACATCTTATAATTTCTGCCCCCTTTTCCAGGAAAAATGATCTCCACAGTTTCCATTTGTCAGACACATACACAGATTCATTTTAAGTATTTCCTATTATTTCCAGAGGAATCATGACCATTGGTTTAATGTAAAATTTTCATAATTACTTAGTACACTCAATTTAGTACATTTACTGAATATATTAAATGACAGTGATTTTTTAATTTCCCTTTTAAGGTTATTCCATAATTTAACACCATTTACAGACATACTCCATTCCTTAATTTTAGTTCTAAATCTAGGTTTTGTTACATATCAGTTTCTTTCAGCGTATAATCACTAGTTCTCTTTACAAATATCCTCTGAATGTTTGTTGGCAGAGTACTTAAGTTGCTTTATACATAGTTTGTAAGATTTTCCAGTCTTTTAAATCATGAAATTTCAGTAATTTATATTTGATGAATCTCTACAGCCACTATAGCTGATGATTCTCAAAGCTCTTTTCTGTAAAATAAATAAGGGTTGTGTATAACTTTTGTATGTTGCTCCCCAGATTTCTATACAATAAGTCAAGTATGGAACACTCAGTGAATTGCACAATGCCAACAAACCAGAATTAGTCAGTAAGAACTTGACTTTATGTAATGCTCCTAAGGATTTGGCAATTTTACCTTTTATGTAACTAATATGTGATTTCCAGGTCAAGTCTTCATCAATAAACACTCCAAGAAATTTTGTTTCTTTTACCCTTGTGATTTCAGTCCCATCTATTTCCAAGGACACATCACTGTTGTTTTTATCTTTAAAGAGCAAGTAACACCAAAATCAACTTTTTTTTGCTGATAACCTGTATAAATGAGTGTCTAATAGTGTTTTAGACATGTGTAGTCATTATTTTTGCATTTTTGTGCATTTACACAGAATGAAATTTGTTTTATTAAGATTCAGTGTCAACCTATTTAAATCAAACCAGTTTTTAATTTTAATCAGCTCATTATTCATCACTTTTGCCACCTCCTTAATATCCAATCCCGAGTAAAACAGTGTTGTGTCATCGGCAAACAGAATGGTACCGAGTACCTTGGATACATTTACCAAGTCGTTAATAAACAAAACGAACAGTTTGGTCCAAGGACCGACCCTTGTGGTACTCCACAGTTAATCTCACATAGTTTTGATTTATTATTATTTATCTGAACAAACTGTTTCCTTTTTTCTAAATAAGTTTTAACCCATTGATGAGCCACACCTCTTATTCCATACTGACTTAATTTTCGAAGTAATCTTGAGTGATCAATGACGTCAAATGCTTTTTTTAGATCAATGAAAACACTGATGAAGTAAGTTTTACTGTCTATTGCTGTTGATATTTTGTCCGTTAATTCCATCATGACCATTGCTGTGGAATGTTTAGTTCTAAACCCATATTGTTCGTTGTGTAAAATATATATTTTTCGATGAATTTATCCAACCTTGATACAAATACTTTTTCCAATATTTTCGAAAACTGTGGAAGCATTGACACCGGCCTGTAATTATTGAAACTATGTTTATCACCACTCTTATACAAAGGAATGACTTTAGCTGTTTTCATCAGGAATAATTCCAGTAGAAAGTGATAGATTACAAATGTAAGTGAATGGTTCAATGACAGATTCTATGATGGTTTTAACAGTTATCATGTCCAGGTCCTCGTAATCGGTTGATCGTTTGTTTCCACAGTTTTTTACAATGTTACGTATTTCTTCTTTATCTACTTTGTCAAGGGCAATACTATTAACAGTACTAGTCATTGTGCTCAATTTATTTTCTATTATTGGTTTGTTCTCCATCAAACTCCTACCTATATTTACAAAGAAATCATTAAACTCATCCGTAATTTCTTTATCATCATAAATATATTTTTTGTCCTTGACAAAGTTTTGTTTTGTCTCTGTTTGTCACACTGTTTATTATCCCCCAAGTAGCTTTTGTATTATTTTGTATTTCCCCTTTTACCTGTAGTTTTGGTTAATTTGCGGTTATCATTATATGATTTTAACAGTATTTTCATGAAGGATGTGTATGCATCGTTGACGTCACTGACGTATACCTCTTTCCAATGCCTCCATGGCTTTAACTGATTTATCTCTTCTGTAGTTTATAGTGATGTTTTGTTTTATGGAATGCTTGTATTTACAGGTAGGTGGTCACTAATATCCGTCATTAAAATCCCAGTTTTCTTGACATCATCCATATTGTTAGTAAATATATTATCAATAATAGTTGCACTCCTAGTTGTACTTCTGGTTGGCTTGTTTATCAAGGGACATAATCCTAAACTATACATTAAATCTGCAAAATCCCTAGTCTTCATCTTCTATAATTAGATTTAATTTGGGCTACATACATACATAGTTATGACAATTTATTTACATTTCAAATTTTGCATAAATAATTTTTTTACCAGTTTTTACTTTATTTCAGCTTGCGTAACTTGAAACATTTGATTTATAAAACTATTTTGGATTGCAAACACATACTTTTATCCACCATACTTTTATTTTTGTGTTTTTTATCCATCAGGTGTCGACTGCTCAGGTCTCTGAAACGGGGCGTTACGTGTGTGTGGCTGAAAATGTGGCTGGAAGTGCAGAAAAACACTTTAACCTTAATGTTCACGGTGAGCTTTGAAACATTCTAGCGTAAGTAGAGTGTTAGCTCTGTAAAGTTGATTTTTATTTCATTCGGTTTATTTAAAGAGACGATATTTTGAGTTCTGTTTGCTGAATTGAACGTTTTCTGCCTTCCAGTGCCTCCCTTCATTGTCGGTGTGAGTGCGGAGAACGTGACCGTGGTGGTGAACAACTTTGTGTCTCTTTCCTGTGAAGCTACCGGCTTCCCCCCTCCCACACTGAGCTGGTTAAACGACAGGGGCCCCATCCGAGCCAAAACCAACGCACTCATTGTGCCAGGTACTCAGGGGCGCGATCAGGGTCACATTTAGCTAACAGAAACTGGTGACGGCTAAAGCTAGATTACAGAACAAGACCTGTAAATTCTATGATAAGCAAAAAATTTTTTCATTTGTCTTTTCAGGTGGACGAACTTTACAGATTCTTAAAGCAAAAGTGTCTGACGGAGGGAAGTACAGCTGTGTGGCTGTAAACGCAGCAGGAGAGGCGTACAAACATGTCCACCTAGCTGTGTTTGGTGAGGTCACCTCTGGTGCTTTGGACTACCAGTGGATTAGTGTGTGCTGCAGAGTTTTTGGGGCATTTCCGATTCATAAGTCGGTCGATGTTTCTCATCCTTGCAGTTCCTCCGAGTATCCGAGGCAAGATTGGAGACTCTCCTGTGGAGGTTAACGTGCTGGTTGGTAAATCAGTAATTTTAGATTGTGAATCCAACGCCGTCCCTCCTCCTGTCATCACCTGGTACAAGAACGGCCGAGCGCTGACGGAATCTGCAAACCTGCACACGCGGGCTGAGGGGCAGATTCTAGAGATTAAACCATCTGAAGTGAGCATGTGTTATAATTGTAACTTTCCCTAATTTTTTAGCCGTTTTAGACACATTCAGCGTAAATGAATGCGTGTTGTCATTAAGTGTTTTTCTTTATGTTCATAATAAATTCTGCCTCTGATTTCCACTGCAGGTGTCTGACACAGGACAGTACGTTTGCATGGCCTCAAATGTTGCAGGACAAGTAAACAAGAACTTCCACTTGAACGTCCATGGTAGCATTTCCCAAAAGCATTTATTTAGTCTTTAAATATGTTTTTGAAACGAATGATTAAAAGTGTTTACGTTCATTCAGAAAGAGTTTTTTATTTCAGTTCCTCCTAGTATTGATGGTCCAGGAAAGGAGAGTGTAGTGGAAACCATCAGTAACCCAGTGACTTTGGCATGTGATGCTACTGGAATCCCTCCTCCCAGTCTGACTTGGCTAAAAAACGGAAACCCCATTGGTAAGCCCATCTGGAGGTGTATGAGGATAGAAGTGTTTTTACAGCAAAGATATTATTGATCCTCTTATAATGAAATTACAAATCACGTTTTTTATAAATTGAGAAACAGGTGAAATGTTCATGGCTCAGTCAGGGAAACGTATTGAATTACCTTTGCTACCATCTATATTTTTATAACAATACATTCATATTTCCTCTTAGAGAACTCAGAGTCTCTGGAAATGCACATCTTCTCAGGCGGAAGCAAACTACAGATTGCACGGCTGCAGCTTTCCGACAGTGGGACGTACACGTGTGTTGCTTCTAACATGGAGGGCAAAGCACACAAGAGCTACCACCTCACTATACAAGGTACAGACATAACTCAGATATACAGCAAGTCTCCGCTGATCATGTTATACTACTAGGAAAGAACTTGAAGAAAAAAAGATAAATCAAAGATTTAAAGGAACACTTGACAGTTTTGGTTTGCTTTTAGCACCCCCTAGTGTTCGTTAGTGAAACATATCTCCTCGCTGTGCGTTCGTCTTTTTAACACCTTAATCTAACTGCTGAAATGTCTCCTCAGCCTTCATTAGTGTCTACAGGAGCGGTTCATCACTAAATCAAACAAATCAGCTGTGTTCATGATCTAAAACATGCAGGAAACATGCTGGAAGCAGACTGCAACACCAGGCATGCCAGCTACTTTTTTTAAGTCCAGCAGGTGGCGGCTTGCCCACTCTGAAGTTGCTAGTGTGGTATTCTGGCCACAGAGGGCGGTGGGGGTCTGCGTGACATTTCATTAACCCTGTAAAGGGTCATTTTAGCACATACTGGCTCAAGAAAATGATTTAAAAATATGAAAAAGTTGCATAGTATGGCTTTAAAGGACCACTAGCTTGCTTTAACACCCCCTAGTGTTTTAAATCACTGTCGTAAAAACGGATGGTTTTCTCCTCCCCCTCGCCCAGTGCCCGAGTTTTAAAACCAGCTAAGCACATTTTAACAGTAGCATGACCACGAGGTCTGCATCCAGTTTGAATCCTTGTCTCTGATCCTTCGCCATTTAAATACCACTTTCCCGACGTTGACTCTTGTTTGACCCTCTTTCGGTCAGATGTTTTTCTTTTTTGTTTCATCAGATTAAGGTTTTCTTTGTTTTTTCAGAAGCTCCGCCATGAAGAAAACGATACAATAAGTGCTAACCATCTCTAGCTCATCGGTTCTGAGGTGTAAACATGGATTGCCGTAAAGCGTTACTGCTTCTCATGAGATACGTGACTTTGCGAGACCTCAGGTCACCGGTCTGAAAAGGCGTAGGGGGCTGAGAGACTTTTCATTAACCCTGTAAAGGGTCATTTTAGCACCGACTAACTCAAGAAAATTATTTTAAAATATGACAAAGTTACTTTAGTTTCCAAAGCTGCCTGCTGGGTTACAGCTAACCAGTTGTTCTCTCTTAGTCCCACCCAGTATCTCTGGATCCGACATGCCCACTGAGATGGGAGCTCTTGTGAATGAAAGCATCCAGCTGGTCTGTAAACCTCAAGGAACCCCGACTCCAACCATCCAGTGGTTAAAAGATGGAGAAGCCGTCAGTAGGACAGGAATGAAAGGACTCAGGTATAAAAATCCAGACCTCATTAGGAAAAATAAAACAAGAATAAAGGGATTCTAGGAGTGTGGCACATAGATAAAATCATAAAAATAAAAATTTCACCTTCAGCTCAGAGAGTATCCTCTGTATATGTGATGAAAACAGAGGAAAGTTGGAAATAATCCAACATCTCACCATTTGTCTGTGATTTGGGAAATTTGCTCTTTATATTTAGCATCAGTCCAAATGGTAACACGCTAACCCTGACCCGAGCCGACCCATCCGACAGTGGAAAGTACACTTGTGTAGCCACAAATCCAGCTGGAGAAGAGGACAGGATATTTAATCTGAATGTGTACGGTAGGTCTAACTCATGTTTGAATCATTTAGTAAATGATGAAAAGACACGGTTCATTTAGATTTTTCTGATTTTGCCCACAACAGTGCCTCCTGCTATCCTTGGCAGCAGTGAGGCTGTTGAAGACCTGACCGTGATTATGGAGAGTTCTGTCAGTATGGCGTGTGTTGCTACTGGATCCCCTCTGCCTCAGCTGAACTGGCTGAGAAACAGCCTCCCTCTGCCCGTCTCCTCAAACGTACGAGTCCTCTCTGCTGGACAGCTGCTCCGGTAGGTCAGTGGGCTCATGGCCGTGCAGTTTGAATAGGTCCTCTCTTCTTTTGAGTTCCACTCATTTTTATATGAAGTGAGAAATATTATCTTTGTATGTTTATTTATTTGTCATCATATAGCTTTTTACTAGTTGTTAGACCTCCCATCTGAAAGCCATACTATGAAACTTTTTCATATTTCTAAATCATTTTCTTGAGCCAGTATGTGCTAAAATGACTCTTTACAGGGTTAATGAAATGTCACTCAGACCCCCCACCCCCACCCTTTGTGGCCAGAATACCGCACTTGCAACTTCAGGTTGGGGGACCGCCACCTGCTGGACTTAAAAAAAGAAGCTGACATGCCTGGTGCTGCAGTCTGCTTCCAGCATGTTTCCTGCATGTTTTAGATCATGAACACAGCTGATGTGTTTGATTTAGTGATGAACCGCTCCTGTAGACACTAATGAAGGCTGAGCAGACGTTTCAGCAGCTAGTTTAAGGTGTTAAAAAGACGAACGCACAGCAAGGAGATAAGTTTCACTTTTGCTTTCGCTAACGGACACTAGGGGGTGCTAAAAACAAGCCAAAACTACTAAATGTGCCTTTAACAACCTTCAGAGCCCAAAGAAAAACTATTAAAATTCCAAAATGTTCATACTGACATCACTAGGGATGTTCAATAATTCCTTATTTATCAATATCCAATATCGCCTAGCTCCTAATTTCTGGTGATATAAACCAATACCAGTATAAGTGGGATACTTCTCTTAGAAAAAATTGAGAAAATTAACTAATTTCAGGTAATTAACATCACATATCTCTACTCATCCATACTTAAAACTTTAAACCTTATCTGTTCAAAATATGAAAACTACTTTACAGTAGCTCTCCGGAGTATTTCTTTAATCTGATGGCACCATCTAGTGGCTGACAAGCGTATCACACCAATAGTCGGGTCGACTCGGTAATTTAAGATGGCGACTGCACGTTTCTTGTTTATGAATGTGCTTCTGTAGCTGACAAACTGAAGAGTTTTATGTGTAGTATGTGCATGGTGTGTAAAGGTTGTCATTAAAAGTGTAAAAAATAAACCCTATACTGATATTTTCAGTTATTAACCAATGAGATCAGACTCACAAATCTGTTAATTTTTAAATGTGTTGGTTGAATATTTATTATTGATTGAATGTTGCTCAGGATCACACGGATCCAGGTGTCTGACAGTGGAAGCTACACATGTGTCGCATCAAACAGGGCAGGAGTGGACAGCAGACATTATAACCTACAGGTGCAAGGTGAG
>SSNS01000012.1:454450-481950 GCA_006937985.1 Aphyosemion australe | reverse complement strand
CCTACCTTGTGAGGCCACTGGTATTCCCAAACCGACAGTCAGCTGGCAGAAAAACGGTCGCCCCATCAGTACTGAGCAGAATCAGAATATGTACAGGTTGATTCAGGTTTTCTCACTCACTTTACTTATTACACAAACCAAAATTAAGGGCATAGGAATATTTGAAATCTTTGTAGGTAGCAGTATTTCTATCAAAAATCTTCTAATATAGGGAGCCTAAGTCACGCCCATCTACTTCTGAACCATGGGTCCCCAACTGCCAAAAAAATGAATGGGAGTCTATGAGAGGATAAAACTAATTTCCTGATCCTGTTTGATATGTACCACGGATTTCACATATGATGTCCGCGAATTTTAAAGACAAATTTTGATGCCAATAAAGCAAACAACGGCAAAAGTTATTTTAGGTTTTGTGTGAAAAGACGTAACGGACTACAAATGCACGTCTCACCAAATTGACACCATCAAACCAGACACGGAGAAGAGGAGAAGAATAGTTTAGTGAGCTTCGTATCCTTCTTCCAGGACGAAAGGAGAAAACCACCATAAATCTGGCCATGTGGTAATTAGCTAACCTGGGGGAGAAAAGATTTTGCTGTGATGTCATATATGCAACGTCTGATTTGTAGTCATTTTATTTCCATTTTTTACAAGCTAATAAATCTCAAGGTTTGTGACAGACATAGTCGAAACTCACATAATTACTTTTCATTTAAAGAGGACCTATAATGTAGTTAATCAACCATCTAAAACAGCTTTGAGCCTCTAAAAAGCATAAGAAATCTTCTTTTGGCTTTCATCTGTCCCAGGAGCCCTGATACAGGCCATTCTAAACCCCCTAAACCAGCCTTGCTGTGAAAAGAGCTGTAGACCCTGCCCACTCAGCCAGGACATGAATATGATAATGAGCTGCTTGCTGATTGGTTGGTTTCTCCAGAAGGTCTCAGACACTGAAGACATGCAGGTTTGAGGAGGCGTGGCTCCCCCTTATGACGTGTTAAGGAAGGATTTCTTAAAACAGAAGTTTCTCTCTCGCCTTTTTCATCTTTCTAATTTACATAAAAAGTAGGTCACACACGGCTTTGACTTCTTGCCATGCTACTTTTGACCACCCAAGCTGTCTTTATTCAACAACAACAAGGAACATGTTGGTTTACATTTTAGGTCCTCTTTAAATTGAAGTACAGCATATATGTGTGATTCAGGGCGTAAGGGAAAGCGGATTAGATTATAGCTTTTATAGCTCCATTCACTTCCATTCATTTTGTCTTTATTCCGGGGACCCGTGAGCCGACCAGAAGGGGAGGAGACTTAGGCTCCCTGTTGACTTTTTAAACAAATTTCAGATTGCTGTCATCGGGATCCTTGGTGATCCTTGCACCAACGGTGGAGGACACGGCAGTCTACAAATGTTTGGTCTCAAATGAAGCCGGGAACGACTCCAGATCGATCAACCTCAATGTCATTGGTGAGAAACACAATAATTCACAGAATGTCAATCATCACATTCATCTTCACATTGGGTGATGGTGGCAGAGGAGTTAAGTACCCGCCCTGTAACCTGAGGGTTGCAGGTTTGCATCATGCTCAGTCTGCCGCAATTGTTGTGTCCTTGGGCAAGACACTTCATCGTTGCATACTGATGGTGGGGGTAGGGACAGGTGGCGCCTGTGTGTACGGCAGCCTAGCCTCTTTTAGTGAGCCCCAGAGCAGCTGTGGCTACATTGTAGCTCATCAGCACCAGTATTTGAATGTGTGTGTGAATGGGGCTGTTGTAAAGAACCTTGGGGAGTTGTAAGACCCTAGATGGCGTTATATAAATACAGTCCATTTACCATTAGTGTGACTGAGCTTTTTAAGTAGTAAAAAATACATTCACTGCATAATTATTCTCTCTGTATTTCTCCCATAGTTCCTCCATCTGTAGCAGATGAACCCACTGAGCTGGTTGTAACTAAACTGTCCCCAGTGGTCATCGCTTGTACTGCAACCGGAGTTCCAGAACCCAAGATCCTCTGGAGTAAAGATGGCATGAAGCTCCCTTATAAAGGACAGGGCTACAGCATTCTGCCAACAGGTCAAACCTATAACAGTGCATGGACTAAAAATGGTCCATTTTCTATAAAGTTCCTTGAATTATTCATGCATCGTGTTACTTTAGTTGCTGATTAGGTATCATTAAAGGAATTGGGTAAATGGTTAATGTATTAATTTTGTACACTGTATTTGTGGATTTTCCCTCAGGTCAAGTAGAAATCCTCTCCGCTGAGCTTAGTCACGCTGGTCGTTACTCATGCACGGCTAAAAATATTGCAGGCTCCGCCCACCGCCACGTGCAGCTCACAGTGCAAGGTAAAGACGTCTTCACAATCATATCGTGAGATGATTTGAGGGGTACAGTCTGCAGCTAAATGCTTTTCACCAAACAAGAGTAGATTCTGGCTTACAAGCTCATGGATCTGAGCCGTAAATAAATATTATCTATATTTTTGCATTTTCCCTAAATAACAAGAACATGTTCTAACACGAGCTGTTCGTTAAGTGAACATTTGTTGTATTTGAATAGAACAATCTGGTGTTTAAATTTAACATCAGTATAACAAGGCATCATTTTCTCTCCATCCCTCTCTTCAGAACTTCCAGTGATCCATTCCTCTCCATCCACTCTGGATGTGATTGTCAACAGCCCCATTGCTTTGCCCTGCAGAGCCACCGGCTCTCCCAGACCCACCATCACCTGGCAGAAGGAGGGCATCAACATACCCACTACAGGTAACTACCCCGTCTACGTGTCAGCTTGTAATGACAAGTCGTTAGTCATGCCATTGTATGTTTTGCTTTGCAGCAGATGGTGGTTTCACATCACTTCCTGATGGAAGTCTGCAGATCTCCAAGGTGTCGTTGTCGGATTCTGGGATGTACATTTGTGTGGCTCAAAACCCTGCAGGCACAGCGTTGGGCAAAACCAAACTCAGAGTGCAAGGTAAGTTTTTTAAAAGTAATAAAACTAGTCAAATTTAAATAGTAATGTAAAAATTAGGGGTGGGACTCGATTAAAAAATCTAATTAATTAGAGGCTTTGTAATTCATTAATCTTGATTAATCGCATTTTAATCATTCAAGAAAATTTGCCCCGAAAGCAATTTCTTTAATTAAAAATAATGAGTCAGAAAATTAAACAATAGACATGGACATTATTATTGTAAACTCAAGCTCTTTTAATTTCTAAAAAATGCTTTTAAATTGTATTTTAATTCAAAACAGAAGGATCAAAAGGCTTCTGTCTCTGTGAAACTTAGGTGTAGAGTGTTGGGAGCTACATATTTAGAATCAGTAGGGCTTTAGCTTCAAAATGGGTGGATAGAATATGTGTAAAATTAGATTTTTAGCAGCGTTAGAGACAGAAATAAAGGCAAAAACACACACATGAAGAAAGAATTCGGATCACTCATCTGATTATAGTTTTTTCTAATTAATTAATCATAATTAACGCATTAAATTCCCAATCCTAGTAAACATATTTAACGTGTCAGTGAATGCACAATCTTTTAAAGTTGCATTTACTTTTTCTTTGCCCCGATGTCTCTCAGTACCTCCAGTGATCCGTTCAGAAACACAGAAGTACGTGGCACCTGTGGACTCCTCTGTGATGCTTCATTGCCAAGCTGAGGGGTCTCCTCCCCCCTTAATCACATGGCACAGAGACGGGCAGCTGTTGAGAGACTCCGTTCACCAGCAGGTTCTCGGCTCAGGATCCCTGCAGATCGCCTTCGTTCAGCACAGCGATGCTGGACGATACACCTGTACTGCTGCCAACGTGGCGGGCTCTGTCAGCCTGGACATGAGCCTCACAGTCCACAGTAGGTTTTACCACGATTCTATAAATCCTGCAGCTTCTTTCCTAAATTCACAAACTTTCAATCAAATATTTCCTATAATTTAAACTATTTTTCTCCTCCTTTAACATTTTAGTTCCTCCATCTATTCGAGGTGGAGATCAGGAGGTCATGGTTGTGGAGAACAGTCGAGCCCAGCTGGATTGTGTGGTCGAGGGCATCCCACAACCCAAACTGTCCTGGGAAAAGGATGGAAGTCCTCTCAGTGACAGCACGGGAGAGCACACCATTCTGCCATCAGGGGAGCTGGTAATCGACAGCGCTCAGGTAAAAAAACACACGAGGGATAGAAACCTGATTTTTCTGGTGTTGTAAGTTATGTAATGTTTCTGAATAACTCAACTATGAAAGCAACATTAGTGTTGATGTGAATTATTGCTAAAAACTCTTTGCAACAGCCCGATGATGCAGGGAGTTATACATGCGTGGCTGCTAACTCAGTTGGGGAGGACAGCTGGACGGTGGCGCTGTCGGTCCATACTCACCCCGTCTTCACGGAGCTGCTCGGGGACGTTGCCCTCAACAAAGGAGAGCGTCTGATGCTGTCCTGTGGCGTTGCTGGTGTCCCACAACCCAGGATCACATGGACCTTCAACAACAAAATTATCAAAGGTTTACCTAATAAGATGAGATGTTTTGGGGGCAGCATTTTTATAAATATTGTAGTATTTCTGTTTTCCACAATCTAAATGTGTTTTCTTTCTTTTTCATTTACTGCTTTAGCTCATTATGACCATATGAACAGCCACAGTGACCTGGTTATAGAGAGAGTGAGCAAAGACGACTCGGGTACCTACACCTGCGTGGCAGAAAACAGCGTGGGAACCATTAAGTCACTGGGTTTTGTCTACGTCAAAGGTAAAAGAAGTAAATAAATCACTCGCATGAAGCATTCATTCTTTCTTTCAACACGCATGTGAAGCTGCCACACTTAGCTTAACGTTGTGGTGCGTAGCGTGACATGGCTAGCTTCCACCCCTGCTTCCTCTACCCTTCTGGGAGCTGAAAGTCACACCTACCAGGCACACAAATAGACTTGTAGCGCTAACGGGCAAGTGATGTTTTCAACATGTTCCTGCTCAGATACACCTGATTCTAACTTCATCAGGTTCCACAGAAGCTGCTACACACACATTTGAGTCAAAAATGCAGTGTTCAAGCAGGAAAACATCTAAAACAGCAGGAATGTGGCACTCATGATGCTAGCACAGGGATTCCCTGGGGGTGCACAAGGTAAAAAGCGCAATGGCGGTGATTACTAGGGATGTGAATCTTACAACAACTCACGATATGATTCGATTCCGATTCTCAGGGTGCCGATTCGATTCAGAATCGATTCTCGATTCACGATTCAAATCGATTCACAATCAATATTAATCTTTTGAAGAAAAGATTTATTTTTTCTTACCTTGTAAAATTTAACAAATCTTTACAGTTACCTAATAGTAGCTTTGAAAGTAATGCAGTCAAATACTTTTCAAGTATGTGTGGCAACAAAGTTTAACATTAACAGCTTTAACTACGTGTTCTCCAGAGCCTCCTATCATTGACGGGGACCTTCACTCCAACCGCATCGAGCCTCTGGGTGGAAATGCTGTCCTGAACTGTGAGGTACGTGGAGATCCACTGCCAACCATCCGGTGGAGCAAAAACAGAATAAATGTCCAGATCAGCAACCGGATCCGCCAACTCAACAACGGCTCGCTGGCCATCTATGGCACAGTGGTAGGAAAACTAATCAAAGTCAAACCTTTCATGTGTCACCTTGGTAAAATTATTCATTTAAAAATGGTTGAAGGGAAGTTCTGTAAGAAGAAAAGTCTTTTTTAATTAAGATTTGTTTATCTTTCTCAACGTGTGTGACAGAGTGAAGATGCAGGAAACTACGTGTGTGTAGCAACAAATGATGCTGGGGTGGTGGAAAGAAGAGTCACCCTTACACTACAGAGTGAGTGTCTAATGTACTATGTAATAGGATATGATACTATGAGTTACGATATGATACACAATAAAACAAACAATATTTATTGATAGCTTTTCAATAGGAGGGACCATCATAAACAATACAGCATTGCTCACAAATATGTTCTGACTTTATTAGCTGGGTGAGGAAAAGCATCAAAATGTCATCGTGGGTTTGGATTTCTCCTGTTCCATCAGGTGCACCCACCATAACCACTGAGCCGGTCGGAACAGTGGTGGATGTTGGCTCAACCACAGTACTGAACTGTCAGGCAGAGGGTGAGCCCACACCCATGATTGAGTGGTCCCGCCAGGGACGCCCCCTACTGGCCAACGACCGTATTTCTACCTCCCCCAATGGTTCCCTGAGGATCACAGGAGCTCAGAAGGAGGACACGGCTGAATATGAATGTGTGGCCAGAAACCTGCTTGGGTCTGTGCTGGTTAGAGTAGCCCTCACTGTGCGAGGTGAGCTGCTGATTGGTCAGTTTTATCATGATGTGTATAAACAACTCAGGGTGAGCTGAAAAAACTACACCAAGTTTGGTGACAGGTTGCATTCATTCCTATAAGATGTTTATTTCTTTTGAAAGATGTGGAACACTGAAAAAAATGTTTTATTATTATTTCTGATTATAATTGGTCACTCTGAGTTTTTCATGCAGGCTGAACATGTAAATAGTCTCCTACACCTACCTCCTGCATTAGCTTCTGAGAGAAAACAGATGGTGAAACTCTAGGATTAGAAAATCCTGACAGATCTACGTCACACTGTCACTTAACATTCATGGACTCACCCATGTTGACTCACGACGGGGAAGGCTGTTGTTGGTTTAGCGTCCAGGAAACAGCAGAGAACGTCTCAGCTAGTAGAAGCTAACCGTTAGCATTAGCAACTCTACCACACAGCAGAACTCCTCCAGGCTTGTGTTATTTGTGGAGATAAAACATCCTTATACCTTTAGAGCAAAACATTCCAATTGTTGAAATTTGACTTGTTTTCCAGTCCATGGGGGGTACTCGGAGTGGGCAGAGTGGGGTCTCTGCAGTGTTTCCTGTGGCGTTGGAACCCAGAAGAGGCTGAGGCTCTGTAACAATCCTTTGCCTGCCAACGGCGGCCATCACTGTGCAGGATCAGACACAGAAACTCGCAGTTGTCAAAAACAACCGTGTCCAGGTGAGCTCGCTTGTAGAGAAGGTTGCTTGCAAGAAAAAACAGAAATCACAAATCTGTGTTCCTGTTCAGTGGATGGCCACTGGGCAGAGTGGTCTCACTGGGAGGAGTGCTCACAAACCTGCGGTCAGGGCAACAGAACCAGAATCCGGACCTGCTCCAAGCCTCCAGCTCAGCATGGTGGAAGGTCGTGTGAGGGAAAAGCAGTGGATGTCATCATGTGTAGTGTCAGGCCATGTCCAGGTGAGAAGATGTATTTTAATCTGGTGATGCAGAACGCTCGTTAAGTAGTTTTCAGTCCAGCATTAATCACATTTAGAACAGAAATCCCACCAATCATGCAGGATTATCAGAGCATGAGATGATTTATAGTGAGAGAACTTTCTTTCTCTCAGTGGCAGGTAACTGGGGGTCTTGGCTTCCATGGAGTTCCTGCAGTGAGTCCTGTGGTAAGGGGGTACAGTCCAGGATCCGACTGTGCAACAACCCTCCTGCAGCATTTGATGGGCTGCAGTGTGAAGGCACAGATACCCAATCACAAGTGTGCAAAGGAACACCTTGTCCAGGTAAATCTCACCTTTAACTGTAAATACATAACAAGCACATCTTAATTCTTTATTTGTCCTCTAGTGGATGGAAAGTGGTCGTCATGGATGAGCTGGGGAGCCTGCAGTGTTTCATGTGGGGGTGGAACTAGAGAAAGAACACGCCTCTGTGCTAGCCCCGCCCCTCAGCACGGTGGCAGGAAGTGCGAAGGCAACGATGTGCATACTGATTTCTGTAACAGCGACCCGTGTCCCAGTGAGTTCTTCTTATTCATTTATCCCACTTAGATGTTATAATTGAGGACGGCTTGTTTACTGGTCAGCTCTGTTTTTTCCTGTTCAGTCAGTGGTAACTGGGGTCCGTGGAACAGCTGGGGCAGCTGCAGCAAGACGTGTAACGGAGGTCAGATGAGGCGCTACAGGACGTGTGACAACCCCAGACCTGCTCATGGTGGGAGGACGTGTGCAGGAGCTGACGTTCACGTGCAGAGATGCAGCACTGCCGATTGCCCAGGTGAGTTAACATCTGTATAATGCACCAAAACAGGAGCTTAAAGTGCTATTAAAGGATTTGTTTTGTGGTTTATTAATGCAGTTGATGGTAACTGGGGCTCATGGGAGTCATGGGGGGACTGCTCTGCTTCCTGCGGAGGTGGGGAGAGGACACGTGTCCGCCTCTGTAACAGTCCATCTCCCGTTAGCGGTGGACGCCCTTGTCCGGGAGACTCCACTCAGCTGTCCAGGTGTAACGTTCGGGCGTGTCCAGGTACGATGCATTTTCACAGAAATACAAAGAATCTCTAACATTTTCAAAAGAAATTCCAGAATGTGAGATAAAAAATGCTTTTTCTTTTTGTCAGGTGGGCCACAGAGGGCTCGAGGAAGCATCGTAGGAAACATCAACGATGTCGTGTTTGGCATCAGCCTTCTTAATGCCTCCATCACCGAGAGCAGGTCTGGCAGCAGAATAATCCACGCCACTATCTCTAACGTACCAAGAACCTTGGGTCAGTTTCATTTACCTTCTACTCAAAAGGTTCTCTTAAAATTCAGTAGAAGAAAATAAATATATGTCTTTAAAATTCCAGGTCCTGCAATGAGGAAGCTTATCTCCATCTTGAATCCCATCTATTGGACCACAGCCCAGGAAGTAGGAGAGGCCGTTAATGGCTACACATTAACAGGAGGCATCTTCAGACGAGAGACGCAGGTGGAGTTTGCTACAGGTAGAGCTACTCTTGGAGTTATTAAATTTTTCCATTAAGTTAGCCGGATGAGTGGATGTAACTGGAATCTGGCAGGTGAAATCCTGAGGATGACCCACGTGGCTCGGGGCCTGGACTCAGACGGAGCGTTGCTGCTGGACATCGTGCTGAATGGTCACATACTGCAGCTGCCTTCGCATGCTGACATCAACATCAAGGTGCATCAAATAGCAAAGCGTGTCAACCATAATGTTATTACATTCAACTTTAAATGCAGCTTTAGTGGATTGGTCAAACAGCAGGACCTTGTGTTGTTTCAGGACTACACCGAGGATTACATCCAGACCGGTCCGAGCCAGCTGTACGCCTTGTCCACTCGTATGTTCACCGTCAACAAGGAGAGCGTGCCTTACTCCTGGAACCACACCATCTCTTACGATCTAAAAAGAGGAAAGATGCCCTACTTGGTAGAAACGCTTCACGCTGCTTCCATCAGTGCTCTCTACCGGCCCCTGGAGGAGGTGTTGGAGTATAGCATCCAAGCTAGGATCACCAAAGGTGGGTTCTAAGGTTTGCTGAGCTACTCGTTTGTTGTAAAACTGATGGAAACTGAAAGTGTTGTCATGTGATTGTAGGTGACCGTAGTAACCAGTGTCCTCATGGCTTTACTCTGGTGTCTGCTGGGCCTTACTGTGCAGGTCTCAACACGTTTTGTTTTTTCTGTCTTATTGAAGCAGCACCATCACTTTGACGTGTTTTGTTATTTTTTTCTGATATGTTTCCGATGCAGATGAGAATGAGTGTGAGGTTGGTAACCCCTGTTCTCATACCTGCCACAACGCCATGGGCACCTACTACTGCTCCTGCCCGCGAGGCCTCACCATCTCAGCTGATGGCAGGACCTGTCAGGGTACGCAGCCGAACACTGCAAGTTCTCTCTGGTCACTGCCCTGCTGATAGACTGCTCTCTCCTTACTCAGACGTTGACGAGTGTTCGTTGGGAGGGAGCATGTGCCATGGTGGACAGGACTGTGAGAACACCATCGGCTCTTACAGATGTGTGATGCGTTGTGGCCGCGGATTCAGAAGAACTACGGATGGTCTCAGCTGCACTGGTACACGAACTGATGTAAAGTTTTCTCTTTTATAATGAATTAGTGAATATATGTTTATTAAAACACATTTGCTTCATGGCTTTTGCTGCTCAGATGTGGACGAGTGTCAGGAGTCCCATCCATGTAATCAGCACTGTTTGAATACCATCGGAAGTTACCGCTGTGCCTGTGAGCCTGGCTTTCAGCTCAGGAACAGACGCTGTATAGGTGAGAAAAATCCTCCTGGGGATTCTTCTTTTGGTTGCAGTATACCACTTTGCCACTAGATGGCATACCATCCCACACACTGACTTTTAAAGCCCTATTTGCAGCATTTAGGGTGCAATATTTTGACTAAACTACGTAACTCTGAAGAAGACACACACAGTGTCGAAGCGGTAGTTTCTTTCCTTTGTTGCTCCTAATAGAACCTTGGGACTCACCTGAGTGCTTCAGCCCTCCTGCTTTTTATATTCTAGATCATTTTTGAGTCATTTCTTTCTCTTTTTACCTCAGATATAAATGAGTGCAGACAGAGGGTTTGCCGTTCAGATCAGCAGTGTAAAAACACTCGAGGTGGTTACACCTGTGTTGACCTGTGCCCAAATGGGATGACCAAGAGTGAGAACGGAACGTGTGAAGGTGAGAGTCTAGCAGCTCAAAGACGGGGAGGGGTTCTAGTTCTAGTTTTTCTTTCTGTTCTGAGAGATCGATGTCTTTTTGGCCTCATGCTGCAGACATCGACGAATGCAAAGACGGCACCCACCAGTGCCGATACAACCAGATCTGTGAGAACACCAGAGGCAGCTACCACTGTACGTGTCCACGTGGCTTCAGATCTCAGGGGGTTGGACGGCCCTGTCTTGGTACGTAAAATTTTTCGGTTAACCAAACCTTTAGTACTGTGCAAAAGTTTTAGGCAGGGTTGGAAAAAATACTGTAAACAAAGAAACGTTTGCACAGTACTGTATACACACACACCATCTAGTGTTTTATTTGATTTTGTAGCAATCAGGAAGCCGATACAGTCAGTCGATGAAGCGCCGTTTTAATAGCTAAGAGGATTTTTCTAACATTTCTGTTTGCTCTTTCTCTACACTTTTCATCAGCTTGCTTGCTTCTGCTGGAAGATTTTTCTGTTTTATGCGACACAACTTGCATAATAAAGACGTGCTGATGCAGAAGCTGTCACTGCATGCTGAAATAACCACAAAACAAATGTTTTCTTTGCAGAAATGTAACGCTTGTTATTAGATCCTTTAAAGGTGTGGATCATTATTTCTGATTATAATCGGTCACTCTGAGTTTTTCATGCAGGTTGAACATGAAAATAGTCTCCTACACCTATCTCCTGCATTAGCTTCTGATAGAAAATAGACACGACGGGGAATGCTGTTGGTTTTAGCGTCCAGTTAACGGCAGAGCATGGGTGTTTCTCAATCTCAAGGAACTTCGCCTTGATGCCTTGGTCCCGCCCCGGTTGCCTAGGAGATACGTCATCAGGAACCGCCAAGGCGTGTTCCAATCGGTTCCAATGTTCATGTGCTTCCAAGGCATCTGTCCTCCGTTTGTTAGCCGTTTAGCTAATTGAGCAAGGATACACGAGAGGTGCCTTGTTGCCTTCTCTTGGTCAAAAATTTCCCAGAATGCAGCGCGGTATTTTCAAACAGATGTAATCAGGAGTCGGCAGCAGCTACTTCGAGGACAAATTTCCAGTTTAAATGTAAGTCAACTAATTGTAGCTATTGGGCTTATATGTAAAATGTTTATTTACATCCAAAGCAGTTATCTATGGTTGGTTAGTTGCTTAGTAGTTGCAGCTTTGGTGGCTAACAGGTACGAACTCACTTACACATGTGATTTAACCAATATATACACAATTTAAAAAGTAAAAGGCTCGATATTAAAACTTAACATTACTATGATGGGAGGGACATCAACGGGGCGCGTAAGCAGGGGGCGGGCTCTGGCCGGTCACGTGGGGCAAGTCTGTTCCATTTAACCGTTTTCTTTGACCAAGGAAGGACAGTGTCCTCGGAAGCAAGGCGTCTGGCCTGGCAAGGCAAGGCGAGGTTCCTTGATATTGAGAAACACCCCATGTCTCAGCTAGTAGATGCTAACCGTTAGCATTAGCAACTTCACCACGCAGCAGAACTTTGTGGAGATAAAACATCAACGTTGCAGAGCAAACAGAGTCAGTGGTAGAGTCACAGTGCTGTTATCTAATCCAGGGTGAGATGTCCAAATATCAGGAAATAAGACTCCAAAACCTGCCGTCTGAAGCTCAGCTGTGATGTTGCTAACTTCTGCTTCCTGGAAATGGTGCACCAGTGTTTTTTTCCTCTGAGAACGATTTACAAGGCATTCATTCCTACTAGAGACCACTGCAAATGTACTGATTAAATGAGTGATCCACACCTTTATAAACATACATTTTTAAACATATTTGTTTCCCATGATTTTCCTCTATAATTTCACCACAAGGTTGTTTTATATTTCAGAATCAGAAGATTTTTTATTGCCATTGTCATTGAATACAGCTCACTGACTAGGAACTTGTTTTTACTCTGAACCTCATTCCTCTGCCATGCTTTTGTCCATCTATTTAAATAGCAAGGTTTAATGACACAAATAAAACCAGCATAAGGCAGTGGTGTCTGATCCTCGAGGGCCACCGTCCAGCATATTTGAGTTCTTCTGCTCCAACACACCTGATTCAGGTCACCAAGCTCTACAGAAAACTGTTAATCACCTACTGATTAAAATCAGGTGTGTTAAAGCAGAGAAACCTGTAAAACATGCAGGACGGTGGCCCTTGAGGACCAGGGTGTGACATCACTGCCATAAGTGATAACTTTTGTTTTGTGGAGAGTTTCTGGACAGTAGACCTGAATGTGATAGAGTGGCAGGAAGACGATTCCTAAAATAATACTAAAATAAAACATCTGACTTTTTGTTAATGACACACAGATGCTTAACTCATAAAAATGAAACTAAGAATAAGATAAAAGTTGCAAAGTTTTTGCTTTTGTTTCCAAATTTTGGCACTTTTTATTTATATTTTGTATGAAAATTGTTCTTTTAATTCTGTAGTGATGATTCCCTGGCAGTTAAGTCAAAGGGCCATTCCACTCTAACCAGCATGCACTTTTCTAATTTCATCAAAGATACTAAATCTAAACTTTTATTCCACTTTATGTTTAAAAATATGCTTATTTCATATGAACCCAGTTATTTACGATCTGAGTATCTCATAAGAAGATAGACCAGCACCACAGCTTCACACCTTTCTATCTTTTCACCGTCTTTCTGTTCTTTTCAAACCTTTTCATCAGCTGTTGTTTTTGGTTTAGGCTCTTTGTTGGTGCTGCACTTCAACAGCATACATTTCCTGTAACACTCTAAGTTTAAATGGATTTTGTCTCTAATAAATAAAAGTAATGCCTAATATTATTCTGATAATAAAATGTTTGTAGAAATTTCTCAGAATTCTTGTGGTTTTAAGAGAAGCAGCAGCTCTCTCTCTCGTAGTTTCAATACATTTCTTTTCTAGACATAAGGAAATGTATTGTTGTTCAGCGGGTGACTGACTTATTCTATTTTCTTCTTTTCATTCTTACTTCTTTTCCACTTTATTTCTCCCTCTCTAATATTCCTTCCTGTCTCTGTGTCTTTTCCTGGTGCTGGTCTTTCTTTGTGTTGAGGGCAGACATAAATGAGTGTGAGCGGCTTCCACAGCCCTGCGCCCACCAGTGCATCAACACACCTGGCAGCTTCAAGTGCACCTGCCCGCCAGGGCGCCACCTGCTGGGAGACGGCAAGTCGTGCGCTGGGCTCGAGCGGCTGCCCAGCTACGAGAGTTACTCGTATGGCTATCGCACATCTCAGTCGTCTCCTGAACGCAGCCCCGACCAGCGGCTGTACCACAGTCTGGCCTCTCACAGCTACCACTCGTACACATCCACCACAGGCGGCCGCTACAGGAGCCGGAGTCGCAGGGAGGCTCACAAACACTCCTCAAAGCAGGAAGTCCTCGCTTGTCAGGAGGGCTTTGAGCCCAGCGGTGGTCACTGCGTAGGTAACTATAGAGGACAGGCAACGCTGAGATGAGGGAGAGGACGATTGGCTGAGAACGTGTTGGAAGTTTTACCTTATTTGCTCATTTAGGTTTACTTTCTGTGTTTGTGTGATCCCAACAGATATCGATGAGTGTGAGGTGAGGGACGCCTGCCAGCATGAGTGCATGAACACACCAGGAAGCCACAGGTGTCTTTGTCCTGCTGGTTACCACCTGATGACCAACGGGAAGATGTGCCAGGGTGAGGAAGACTCTCTCATTATTTAAAGGGATACTATGCAGTTTTGGCTTGCTTTTAGCACCCCCTAGTGTCCGTTAGTGAAACCAAAAGTGAAACTTTTCTCCTCGCTGTGCGTTCGTCTTTTCAACACCTTAATCTAACTGCTGAAACGTCTCCTCAGCCTTCATTAGTGTCTACAGGAGCGGTTCATCACTAAATCAAACAAATCAGCTGTGTTCATGATCTAAAACATGCAGGAAACATGCTGGAAGCAGACTGCAGCACCAGGCATGTCAGCTCCACTTTACAAAGTCCAACAGGGACCGGACCGCAACTCTGAAGTTGCAAGTGTGGTATTCTGGCCACAGAGGGTGGTGGGGGTCTGAGTGACATTTCATTAACCCTGTAAAGGGTCATTTTAGCACATACTGGCTCAAGAAAATGATTTAGAAATATGAAAAGGTTGCATAGTATGGCTTTAATGGGCAGTCAGCACAGCTCTTCAGACTGGGACACGATGGGCTGTTTGTTGTTTCTTCAGATGTAGACGAGTGTGTGGAGCAGAACATCCAGTGTGGAGCAAACCGGATGTGCTTCAACACCAGAGGAAGTTACCAGTGCATCGACACTCCCTGTCCACCCAACTACCAGAGAGACCCAGCCACGGGGTAAATACTCACCGCTTTAGACCAACACCAGGATTAGATGCTGCTCTCGTTTTCTCTCAATAAAACTATTATTAGGTCTGCCTGAAAATGTTCAGACGTAATCCTAGATGCACGTTTTGCTCATACGTTTATGATTTCTGTCATTGGTTCATCCAAATCTGGTCCACAACAACGCAATAAGCAACACTTTTCATTTTGAAGGTTCTGCTTGAAGAATTGCCCTCCGAATGACCTTGAGTGTGCGCTGAGTCCGTACGCCCTGGAGTACAAGCTGCTGTCTCTTCCCTTCGGCATCGCAGCCAACCAGGATCTCATCCGGCTGGTGGCCTACACGCAGGACGGCGTGATGCACCCCAGAACCACCTTCCTGCTGGTGGACGAGGACGTCACGTTACCTTTTGCTCTCCGAGACGAGAACATGAAGGGGGTTCTTTTTACCACCCGGCCTCTACGAGAGCCCCTCACGTACCGCATGAAGGTCCGAGCCCTCTCCTACAGCGAGGACGGAGGTATTGAGTACCAGACGACTTTCATCGTTTACATCGCAGTCTCTGCCTACCCTTACTGAGAGCACTTTAAACAACGAGAGACCACGGTACGGTTAGGAGTCAGCTCAGTGTGAACGAGTGGTTTATGGACAAGTGGCCACGTCAGTATGAAGACAGGAAGGATGTTGAGTGTGTGAGAGGCCAGTGGGTGCACACACTCCGGAGGACTTACGGAAGTATCGGCAAAAAGGGAAAATGAAAGGAAACATGGATAAATCCCTGGAAACCTGTCAGTCTGTAAGGTTATTCTTAGGTTTATATTTCATCCTGTCATCTTGCTTCATATTTATTTAGGAAATCATTAAGATTTAATTCCTCAAAGCTCAAATTTCTCCCAATCCCTTAACGAGTAGATCCCAATCCTGCTCAAACTCGCTGCACATTTACCTGCTCTTAACTTATTGGGAAGTGCTTCAATCAAAAATGAAAAAGAGGCTGCTGACCTTTCGTTACCCCTGCTGTCGGCCGCTACAGTGGAGATTTCACACATGGTGCTCGTTTTGGAGATTAAGATCTGATATGTTCTCTGCATCCTCTGGTTGGGACCCATCAGGCTCTGATGACATCATCAGTTATCCAGCAATAATTTTATACCAAGGTGTATTTTATTTTTATGACTTGTATATAAGTGTTTTCTTATATCATGATGCATTACTTGTAATTACTGTATTCCTTTTGTAATAAAAATGTAATAAAACCACAAAGAAATCACACCAAGTCACGAGACCTCAATGGTGACATCTAGTGGTCGTGTTTCAGATTACATCTTGTCAGCTGTCACTAAATGTTGCAGATGGAAACTGCATGGAGAAAGAAGCACTGACTTGACAGAACTCAATAGTTATATTTAATGGATTTTGCAGTGAAAATGCTGTATTTTAGTGTTAATATTACATTATTATATATTTAATAAAACCACATATTCAACTTAAAGGGAACATATTATGCTAATCTCATCTTTTGCATCCTTTTCTGCTGCCCTGTGTGCTTTTACTGCCTATAAACACTCCAAACATGAAAAAAAACATCCATTTGGCTTCTGTTTTTAGGTTTAAGAAACATGTACCTAAATCAATGTTTCAAAAAGTCCCCGTTTGTGATGTCACAAACAGGGAACTTAGAATAGAACCACCTCAGACATGCAAGAGAGAGCTGCTGCTGGAGGAGCAACAGCTCTACTCTGAGCCCCTCCCTGAAAGCGGAGCAGTTCAGCTTGTAGGTGCCTTAACCCCGCCTTTTCACAGGGCTTGAAAGTGGCGCGAAACGTACTGCCGTTATAGGGGACAGGGTCCTTTCCACCGGTAGCTATGTGTAACGTTTTGGACGCATCCCAGAAGCGACGGGACGCTATCATTACATCTTGAGTCTATTTTTTAAACACGTCAAACTCCACAGTTTAGATCGGGACAGACAGGAAGTCAAACACGAAGGCAGTGTAACACATCCGGAAACTTCCAAAATAAAAGGCACATGCAGTACATCATTTTCTGTAAAAACCCCGTAGCCGATGTAAACAGAACAGAAAATAAACCACAGACCTTTTTGGGTATGCAGCTGTCTTTCTCCTTGCTTGTTAATGTGTGGACTTCTGAAATCACGCGTGGTGCAATTCTCCTGTGATTTTGTGACCTCCAGGGATCAGCTGTGTGGAACACTTTCACTCCCATTTCACGTCAGAATCATTCCCGGTTGGGAATGAGCTCATGGATAAAACAGCGCTATTATGTTGCATGCCACTTTCACGTCCAGTGGAAAGCCAGGGTGAGCGAGTAGGGTATCGCTGCAGACCCGGAGACTCCACTTTCAGGCCGACTCCACTTTCAGGCCGACTCCACTTTCAGGCTTCGACTGTTTTTGAGACAGCGCCGCCCCCTGGACTAGTTTCATGAGGAGGGTATCATACTATTGGGTTTCAATCCAAGATGGATCGAGGAGGGGATCACGAGCAGAGAGTAAGTTGTGATATGTTGAAAGTGAGTTGACGCTGTTTAATCACCGCGTGTAGTCTAAGCTAGGAGCTAATAAACTAATAGTAAAGAAATTGTCTAAATTGCTGATTTAGTTATTATACTGTCCATATTTTTATTTATATATTATAAATTAACTAAGTTATTACCGTTTTTGTGGATGATTTCACAATAAGGCTTATAGGCAAACATTTTCATAAAAGTATGAAATAGTCCACAGTTTCTGGCTAATGGTTTTTTTTTTTTTTTTTATTACATCTATTAATGCACTCTACCCTTTGCCTGAAAGTGGTGTTGGCCTGAATCTGGCGTTGTTGCAGTTAAACATCTTTCCATTAGAGGTCGCTGTCTCGAAAAGAGTCGAAGCCTGAAAGTGGAGTCGGCCTGAAAGTGGAGTCTCCGGGTCTGCAGCGTTATACTATTGGGGTGAGCGGGAATAGGTGGGCGTGGCCAGCCCCAGCTTGTTTTCTTAAAGTGACAGAGCCCTGAAACGGCTGATTCTGGAAGGTACAGAAAATGTCAAGAATAAAACTGCTGAAAATCGCTTCATGTGAGAGATTTAGAGCAAAGAACTTCATAAACATGTTTTGTGTCGACCACAGAACTATTATAACTAAAGAAAAAATTCATAATTTGTCCCCTTTAAGGAAATGACTTTGCTGCCGTTTTAAATTACAAAACAACCCTGCATACATGCAGGCAGCCATGATGAAACGACACCATAAAAAGTAGACAAACACCTCATTTTAGCATTCATACCTTTTATTTTCTTCAAAAAAGCACAAACATAAAAAAGGAATATTTGAGTAAGGCAGTTTGTACATCAGTTCGGTCTGCTCGTCCTGCTTTCACCAACATTTACATGAAACAGAGGAAAGAAAATCTTCAGACTTGTCTTTGCTCGTGTTCATCACGTCGATACTGCATTAGAAAACATATCTAATGTCTGGATGCACCATCACCGACGACAGAAGTCAAACGCGACAGTCCCGTTATGAAACACCAACTCGTGATCAAACCACCAAACTTTAAACGTTAGAGTTTGAAAAGGAGCAAAACATGAAGCTGGAAGTGAAATTATCACTAATGCATGAGAGAGACAAAGCAAACGCCGCTTTGCTTCTGCACCCAAACATCCTGAACGCACTTCTCTTAAACTCATTTCTACGTTATTTAGAGATGAATCAACTAAACAGAAGCTACGGAAATCAAATGAAAAGAAAAACAAACAATTTGGCAACATGTAACCCACCTGATAGAGCAGAAACAGCATTCATATTTCCACTTTTGCTTTTTTTCCATGTAAAATCTATTAACTGCTAATTTATGTGGTGATTTTCTTTTATTTATTTAACTCAAAAGGTATTTAAAAAAAGATTTCCCAGACAGAAATCAAATACAAAAGAAACAGGCATGGAGCGCTTGACTTTAAGTCTATAAAATGGGATCATGCAAATTAAATATTTATTTTCTTAATACGCAATTAACTCCATTTATAGCAAAGACGTGAGATATTGGACTGAGAATTAAACCTTGAAGCATTGATGTTTGATTTGAACTGATTGGGAATTTGCCCTTCAGGCGAAAAGAGGAAAGAGTTTTTGATCTGATTTCGATGTGGTGAAGTTAACCGGTGCAGCAGAGGGAACACGTGGATGTGAGCAAAAAGTGGGATTAATAAAAGTGGTGGCGGGTGATGCATCGTGGGTAATAATCCTCCCCGAGGTGAATAACAACCCAGAAGGGTAAATTCATCACCCTCCATCTGTGACTGTACTTTTCAGGAGACCCCCGCTGCTGCAGTGATGCTCTGAGAGGATTTGGTGCTTTGTTTTTAATCTGGAAATGAAATAAAACACTAACGGAGTAGGAAAAATTAAAAACGTATTGCTGTTTAGGTGAAGTTGTGTCTGAATTTAAGCCCAAACTGTAATCAGTGTGTCCAGCAGTGGATCCGCAGCGTTCATAATCATGTCTGAGTTTAAGCCACCAGAATGAACACATGAACAGCAGTGACACAGATGGGAGAGTTATCAGATCAAGAAATGGATGTAAAGTATTTTACCACACGGTGAGAAATGTGATCATGAGGGAGGAGGGAGAAAATCAGATCTTAACCCAATATGACCCAGAATCTATGTCCTGCTTTAGCCCCGCCTCCAGCGACTCTGTGGGTTATAAATGTGTTTTTTCCTTTTTAAATTCAGTGCTGTCTGGTACGTGAACAGTGACGTGTGGAGGTGATGTTATGTGCTTCCCCGCTCTGCCTTAGACCGTTTTCCTGGCTGTTAGGACCCTGACGATGCTGCCCACTCCTCCTGCTGCGAGAGCCTGAAAACACACAGAAGATGTTGCAGTTTGTCTACTGTAGATGTTTAAACGTGCAATATGCAAGGACATCCTGTGGTCAAATTAGGTAACTGCAGGGCAGCTGTAGCTACAATGTAGCTCATCCCCACCAACATGTGAATGTGTGTGTGAATGGGTGGATGACTGATTGTGTTGTGAAGCGCCTTGGGGGGTTGTAGAACCCTAAGAAGGTGCTATACAAATACAGGCCATTTACCATTTTACCATTTACCATCTTGCCGTTAGCTTGCTGTTATAGTTCTGAACGACTCATTAAAGGAAGTAAAACGCCACAACTGACTCATTATTCACATCACACACACATTTCATTGTATTATCGAGTTGTTGGTTATTGAAAAAGTAGCTTGAGGTATTTTTAGAGCTGACTATTTGCTTCTAATTAACTGTTAGCTTTGTTAGCTCAATGTTAGCCTCTAGCCTGCTTCACCCGATATTAGAGAAAAACAAAAAGATGCCGTGGCTTCTTAGGGGTACAAGAAATAACTTCTGGGTCACTCCTGTTTACTGGCTTTGGTTCTTTAAACAACTCTGGAGCTTTTTGCCTGCCGGTGTTGAATTACAAATGCCATCGCTGCAGCGTTAGCTCGCTGCAGATTCTGCAACCTCATAAGCTCACCGATTGTAAACAGTAGCTACGTACCACTTTTGTTTTTTCTAAAGGAGAAAAACTGACAACACCCAGCCGGCTGAGAATGAAATCTCCTTCAGTATAAACCTCCTTACAACATTATTGAGACATTAGACTGTTTTGCGATTATTTCACTGTAAATTTCTTACATATTGCACCTTTAAACAAATCGTCACCAGGAAAAGCTTAAAGGAAAGTCCTTCATGAAAACACAAACGTACCTTTTCATGCCACTGCAGCAGGACGGCGCTGCTGTTTTCTGATGGCCTCTCAAAGCCTTTGTAGATGTATTTCATTAGCAGGTCCACGCCGTTCTTGTCCAGTGACTGCACCCCCTTCTCGATGTCACTGCTCTTAAAGGCACTGAGCACCTTCAGCACAAGACCCTCAGCACGATCCTGATCAAAAGAGCAATTTCAGACCATGTTTACCATCTTTTTGGGGGTCAACAATGCCAAAAGTGGCATTTCACTCTTATAATTTACCCATTTTAATTTATCAAAAGATCTAATCTTAAAATTTAACATATGCTGTTACAGTGAAACTGGAAAGTTACACAAGAGGAACACTTTACTGGCCTCTCAATGGGTAAAAATGCTAATTTACAAGTAGATCAAGATAAGAATGAGGCTGAAGCACAAAACAGACAGCCGTCCTTCCAGACTTTCAACGCTGAAAGTGTTACTGGAGAAGAAAACCAGGCCCACCTTGACGTTCTGGTTCTTTGTGTTGATTGGGGGGTTCTTCAGGACTGCGTGCAACGCCTCCATGAGGTTTCCTGTGCAGTGAGGGTTAAGGACGCACACAGCTAGGATGCAGTACACAGAAGTTACAACAGCTGCAACGATAATAACTGTAACAAGCACCAGTATTTAACAAAGAGGTTGCACAAGTCTTTGTCTAAGTTATGATGGAGGATTAGAGGTTAAAACAGTCTAACTGCAGAAAACTTGCATATTCCTATGAAATAAACAGCATGCCATCTGCTCTGTTTACAGTTTCCCTGCAGCCATGAGTTGTGTGTAATACATGACTGTACGTGCTGACGTGAATTTGGGTTTGAGGGTTTATTTCTGATAAAGGGGATGTTCTCACTCAACGAGGAAGTGCACCACTTTCATGCCTTATAAAGCCTGCGAGCCTAAACGGCAACACTCCCACTGAGAATAAAGCGTCTGTAAACGCAGATAATCAACTTATTTATACTAATTAATCTAGAAACGTCGCTATAGATGTTAAATCTGTAGCTCTGAATAATGAACCGGTGGTTGTTCTCAGGCGGCCTGTTCAGCCTGGAGCAGCAATCCCTGGTATGTGACTGTCAGGCAAGTCTGGACAGTGGCTGGCCTACGACATAAACGCCCATTATTCAGGGGCAGGAAAAACGATGAAATACGCGGATAAATGAACACACAGCGCATACTGGAAACCAGTGAATTCTCCGGAACACAGAGGAGGCTTGTAGTCAGGCTAACTTATCATGTAAAGGATATTGTCTGATGAGAGAGTCCACCTCTGCCTCGTCAGGACCCAGCTGATTTTCTCCTCCGTCTTCCTCGTCTACAAATTTGTTCTCGTCGTACTCGTCCACGTCCACTCGCCTGAAACGGGCCGACACGGTGTTCTTCGACATGTCTGCGGCGGTTTGAAGGTCTTATTCTGGACCAAAAGAGACCAAATGTACAGCAAAAAACCTTCCTTTTTTCTCTAACGCGGCTGTCACAGACAGGAAGACAAGCGGCTTCCTGGCTTCCTGCTGTGTGGCGGCTTCCGTTTACTCAGCGCCTCCCCCAAGCGGACAAAACCTGGAACTACAGGCATGAGAGTGCAGTTTAGACTTTGAGCACTAGAGGGCAGTCAAACACAAGAAACGAGTACAGGAAGTAATGCGGAGGCAGAGAGACGGACAAGCTTCTCTCCAAGCTCTGTAGATGAGTTGTATGGGGTGCCGTTCTTGTAAGAAATTGTGTTCCCCTGAAATAATCTGGCCCCCTGTATTGGGAACACGCACGGCACTTCAGATTATTTCAGAGGAACAGAATTTACAGCAATATGTGTGTTATTTAGCCTGTCATAAGAGGAAACGGGGTAAACTTTTCAGTCAGATTTTCGCCAATCATGTCATTCGTACACTTTTAAAAGTCACAGTTCCAAACAAAATAATTAGTTATCAAGCCAAATATTTATTTTACAAAAAAAGGTTTAATTTACAAACTAAATATTTTGTTTGTAAACGAAACATAGATAAGACCTAAATATTTATTTTTCAAACTAAATATTTAATTTGAAAAATAAATATTTACTTTGTAAATTGCATTTTTTTTTTAAATAAATATTTAGCTTGATAACTAAATATTTAGTTTAAAATTTAGCTTAAATCTAAATCTTTAGTTTGGAGCTAAATATTTCCAGAAATAGATATTTACCTCCAAATTAAATATTTAGCTTGATAACTATATATACATCTATAAATGCTTTTCTGTGATGCAGATTGAGCACTCAACTCCTCTGCCACCCCACTCTGTGACCGGAGGGTTGCAGGTTTGAGCCCCATCTGTTATAGTTTTTGTGTCCTTGGGCAAGACTACATTTCCTGCTGGTGGTGGTCAGAGGGACCGGTGGTGCCAGTGTTTGGCAGTCTCACTTTCATCTGTGTGCCCCAAGGCAGCTGTGGCTACAATGTAGCTCATCACCACCAGCGTGTGAATGTGTGTTTGCATGGGTGAATGACTGATTGTGTTGTAAAGCACCTTGGGGGGTTGTAGAACCCTAGAATGTGTTATATCAAATACAGGCCATTTACCATTTATTTAGCAGTAAGTTTTAGTTTCTTTACATCCTGCAAACAATGAAATAAATGAAACCGATGTTAGTGGTCAAATGACGCTTAGATACATCAAAGGTGTGTCACGTAGGAAGTCCTTTCAGATGCTCTGTTTTATTTGACCTTGTTGCGTCAATGACAAAGCCTTGTCGTTATGAAAACAGTGATTATCCAGGTGTGGACAGGCAGCATTACTAGTTCTGGTTCAAGGGTTTAGGAAGAGAGTTAGAAAACCATTTACATCATGCAGCAGAAAGGTTGTGTTTGTTTTTAATCTTTTCTTGTGTTCTTCTGTCTTTTCTAAGAGGATTTGATACTCGCTGACACTGAACCTGTGCAAATCCAGGTGAGCAATAAACCAATTTCATGGCAGATATTGTGACTTTTAAAGCTGCAATGGCAAATTTGGAAAACAAATTAGCTTAAAGTATTTTTTCATGCCTCTTAACAACCTTTTAACATAGTATAGCTATAAATATATTGGAGATAAAAAACATGAAAGAAATGAATAAAGTGTCTCGCATTTGTCTAAAAACCTCTAGCAATAACACGTTTCGGTTGTCATCTCGCTGAACCGCCACACTTCCCTGGGTCCTCCATTCATTACGCACTCACGTATTTAGCAACAGAACACCACTGGTGTGAGAGGTTCGAGGCTCAATAAAACCAGAGAAGGAGAAACAACCGGCTGCTACCGCTTCAACTTTAGGACAAACTACCAGAGTCCCAAAAAGAAAAACACCATTTGAAGTCAAGGACAACAAAAGATGTTTGGACCTAGAAAAGACGACTGGTGTTTAGCGCTATCTCGTTTCCTCCAGCAGAAGCGTCTCAGGGAAGATACCCAAGAGGAGGGGTGAGTGTTCCGTGACCGTGTTTGCATTCTAAACCTAGCTTGTTTGCAGA
The DNA here is from genome assembly GCA_006937985.1 of Aphyosemion australe. Lineage (NCBI taxonomy): Eukaryota > Metazoa > Chordata > Actinopteri > Cyprinodontiformes > Nothobranchiidae > Aphyosemion > Aphyosemion australe. The sequence goes on along the minus strand of SSNS01000012.1, from coordinate 457,865 downwards.
TTTTCCATAACAGCTTAAAAAGTAGGGCATGCCCAGGGTTTTCACACTTCTGCAGATGTGCATGCTGGTTATTCTGTAGAGCTGCAAACAAGCTGAACTTCTTTTAAACTGAATGCTGCCCTCATTAACACAATTGCTTTCACTGCCTGTGATAATAGTGTCAAAAACTGTTTTTATTCAGCCTAGATTATTCTTAAATAAATTTAAATTATGGTTATCGCTGACCTTTAAAACTTAGTTATTATAACATGACAAAAATTTGTAAGATGCACAATTCAAGTCTGCAAACCCTGCAAAATGCTAGACAACAAAAACCACAATAACAGCATGGTTTGCAAAAGGTGAAGATGAACATCTAAGCGCCAGATTTGAAATGCTTTAAAGATTACAATGGTTCAGTGCTACTGCCCTTTTTAGTTTTAAGAATTAGGAAGAAGTGGAAGCAAACTGCTAGTGTCACTTTTTAGAGAAGCAAACTTCACATGAGAATTAAGGACATTTGTTTATTGATTATTTATTTGTTGTAACAATGGCTGTTGGCAATAAGTCCTGTACCACATGAAAGCCTAATCAGTGGAATGAGTAACACAGCTAAATGAGTGTGTTCTCTGTTGATCAGGAGGGGTGTGTAGTCCCTCCTGTTTTGAGTTGTCCGATATCTTTGGTCTTATGGTTCAGGGTGAGGTTGTTTTCTGAGTACAAGAGCCACAGTTTCTCCACTCCTGCCCTGTACGCGGTCTCATTCTCCTCTCAGATTAGTCCAACCAAGGTGGTGTCATCTGCATATTTAATGAGGTTGGTTGGTTGGTTGGTTGGTTGGTTGGTTGTGCTGGATGGTTGGTTGGTTGGTTGGTTGGTTGGTTGGTTGGTTGGTTGGTTGGTTGGTTGTTGGTTGGATGGATGGTTGGTTGGTTGGTTGGTTGGTTGGTTGGGGTNGTTGGTTGGTTGGTTGGTTGGTTGGTTGGTTGGTTGGTTGAGTTGGAGAGCAGTTATAGGAGTACATGGAGTACGGTAGCGATGTACAGTGACGTACAGGCACATCTCAAAAAACTAAAATATCTTGAACAGTTCAATTTCAGAAAGTGAAACGTATATCATACAGATTCATTACACACTGAATGAAATGCTTGTTTCTTGTAATTCTGATCATTACATTAAATATTTAAGTAATTAAATTGGTTTACAGAGCCAAGATTCAATTCTCAGAAAATTCTATTATCTAACTTTTTCCGATACATTCTAATTTTCTGAGACATAAATTTTTTTTTCTCTATCTATGAGCCATAAAAATGAAAAGAAATATAAGCTTAAAATATTTAGTTTAGTTTGGTTTTACTGAACAAGGACAGCACAAAAGACAATGTTACATGTAAGGGCAATGCAACCATTGTTTTGTACAGAGGTTTTCTAGCCAGAGGCTAATTTCACTCATATGTGTAAGAAATCAGTTTAAAATAGTTTCACTTTCTGATGGGAACACCTGTATGTGACTCGTGTACAAAACTCCTAAAAATATATTTTAAAAAATTTATTTTCAAGGAATAAATTATCCATCACAAATTAAAATTTTCAATGTGAGAAAGGTTTTGAAAATGTCATTTTTAGCAGTCCTCAGATGTCATCATTTCATATAAGATTATAAATATAAATGTATAAGACTATTTGGTTCCAAATGAGAAAAATGTTTATATAGAATAGAATAGAATAGAATAGAATAGAATAGAATAGAATAGAATAGACTTTATTGATCCCACAGTGGGGAAATTCACTTGTCACAGCAGCATCATCACTCAAAGGGTAATTAGAAGAAGATAAAAAAACACATAGGCAGTAATCTAGTATTGTAATCTTAGATCACTAAACAACCACAAATAAAAGATGAAAACAAACTTGGTACCACCACTATGCAGCATACTGTAAGAGACACAGACAACAATGTGAATCCGGTATTGCACAAGTATAGAACACATGAATATTGCATTGGTGTTATTGTGTGCCAGGATGATACCAGTACAGCTTAAACTGAGGAGTTATACACTCTTACAGCAGAGGGGATGAAAGATCTACGATAGCGTTCAGTTTTACATCTGGGATGTCTCAGTCTACCTCTGGAGGAGCTGTCCATGATCTCCACAGTGGAGTGCAGTGGGTGGGAGGCGTTTCTTAAGATGGAGGTCATCTTCCCCAGCATCCTCCTTTCACACGACTCCTCAACAGAATCCAGCGGGCAGCCCAGAACCAAGCTAGCTTTGGTAGCTAGCTTGTTCAGTCTCTTCCTGTCTCGGTCAGAGCTGCCTACACCCCAGCAGACCACAGCAGAATGAATAACAGAGCCAACAACAGAGTGATAAAAGGATTTTAGCAGCTGGGAGTTAACTCCGAAGGACCTCAGCCTCCTCATGAGATGGAGGCGGCTTTGGCCCTTCTTCTACAGAGCATCTGTGTTGTGGGACCAGTTCAGTTTACTGTTGAGGTGAACACCCAGGTACTTAAAGGTGTCCACCACCTCAATGTCTGCTCCCTGGATGTTTACTGGTGAGTGAGGAGGAGTGTTTCTCTGGAAGTCAATCACCATTTCCTTTGTTTTACTGGTGTTCAAGTGAAGGTGGGTACACTCACACCAGTCCACAAAGTCCATGATGACTGACCTGTACTCCTGGTCGTTCCCCTCAGACACACAGCCGACGATGGCCGAGTCATCAGAGAACTTCTGGAGGTGACAGCTGCTGGTGTTGTAGGTGAAGTCCGAGGTGTAGAAGGTGAAGAGAAAGGGTGAGAGCACTGTACCCTGTGGAGCTCCAGTACTGCACACAACCACCTCAGATGTACAGTTGTGCAGCCTCACGTACTGTGGCCTGTTGGGGAGGTAGTTGATGATCCATGAGGTCAGATGTTCGTCCACTCCTGCACCCCTCATCTTCTGCTGCAGTATGCACGGCTGGATGGTGTTGAAGGCACTGGAGAAGTCAAAGAACATGATTCTCATAGTGCTTTTTTGCATCTCGAGGTGATTCAGAGCCCGGTGCTGCAGGTAGATGAGGGCTTCCTCCACCCCCATGTTTGGTTTATATGCAAATTGAAGTGGGTCTATTTCTGGGCTCACCACTGAACGCAGATGGGTGAGGATGAGTCTCTCCATAGTCTTCATCAGGTGGGAGGTCAAGGCGACAGGTCTGTAGTGGTCTGGTTCCCTGGGATGTGATGTTTTGGGGACTGGAACCACACAGGAGGTCTTCCACAGGATGGGGACCTGCTCCAGTCGAAGGCTCAGGTTGAACATGTGTGTGACCACTTCACACAGCTGGTCAGCAGTCTTTGAGCAGTCTGGGGCTGATTCCGTCAGGACCTGCTGAATTTCTGCTCTTAAGCCGCCTCAGTTCTCTCCTCACCTGGTCCGGTGTAACTGAGAGGGGGG
>SSNS01000012.1:351038-454374 GCA_006937985.1 Aphyosemion australe | reverse complement strand
TCACCCTGATGTTTATGACCCACAAATGATACGTGACATTAAGGTCGTGTTATTAACAATGATGAAAGCTAGTGTCATTAATAATGATGAAATGTGTGTGTTGCTCCTAGATGCCCTCCACGTTTGGATGAGCATTTATTTAGTCTAACGGGATCCAGATGAATCGGCAGTGATGAAATCTGGGAATTTGCTGGAAATCTATTTGTGAGCTCACTGCCTCTCTCTCTGTGTGTGTGTGTGTGTGTGTGTGTGTGTGTGTGTGTGTGTGTGTGTGTGTGTGTGTGTGTGTGTGTGTGTGTGTGTGTGTGTGTGTGTGTGTGTGTGTGCGTGTGCGTGCGTGCGTGTGTGAGTGAGGACTGAGTCAGTGTGTTTTTGGACCATTTTACTGCAATGGACGTTTTTATAAACTGCAGTGATTGAGCAGACTGCTCTTGTGTGATGTCAGAGTTTTTCTGATTCACAAGACTTGTGTGAAAACCGTAGACAGAGATGCAGACTGATTTGTCCCTTCCTCTGGTTTATTTTTTACAGAACAGTCACCTATTAGAAAAACCAATTCACAAATCTTCCGGTCTGACTACAAATAATCAGCATTTCTGGCACCTTTCAGGTGTTTTTGGGAGGGATGTTGCTACGGATACAAACAGTTCACGGTCTCTTCTAGGAAGCAAATAAAGTTAGAACGACACATCTTTGATGCTTTTCTTTGTTAAAGGTGGAATTTTTAATTTCCTTATCTTTCCTGTCTAGACTGCTGACCTTTCGCCTCAGGAGGAGATGGGATAACTCTGATTTAAACCTTCGCTTCCAACACAAACATCTATGAGAAAGCGTTACTCACTGGACGCGCCGACGGAAGAAGCGGGCAGCTAAATGAAAAATGGAAAGATGGTGAAATAGTGAAACAGTGGAGTTTCATTTAGCTGCCCCCTCAAACAAATTTACTGCCCTCCCGCAGATCAAAGAGCATTCATGCATAAACATTTTGCTTTCTCCCACTTTCCTTCCTCTACTCCCTCCCTCTCACACCACCTCGCGTGCATTGGTCATGAGTGTCCTCGGTGCAGCCTTTGTGTAGTGCCCCAACCTGCCTGTGCTATGTGAATGACTCAGTGCATAAAAAGGTGAGGATGCAGGCACATACATGACCTTTTGGATAACACACACATCTTTAAAAAAAAAAAACAATAAACCTCTGAAAAATCTCATTAACAATCTGCTTTGAGACAACGATGAACTGCAGAAGGCACGAAACCTCAAACTGTTTCTGAGGCAGGTCTGCAGGCCATCACGACAGCAAAGAGAAGGATTTACAGACTGAAAAGAATCATAATCACATAATTAGTACTCTCAAATAAGAGGAAAATTCCTCTTCAATGATGATTTAGCGAGGAATGTAATGATTTTAGTGGATGTTGCGTGGGAGCAGGTCTTTAGGCTGTGGGTGGCTGTTATTGATCGGTGAGTCAACGTTATCCTGCATGGTGTGTTGTTTCTGACATTAACCTGAGCTTTAAGCTACATCTGTACTGGGATTCATGAATTAAAAAGTGCTCATGAATCAGTTTTATAACGGGATGTTCAGTCAGCGACAACAAAGTAAAATATTAGAAGAAGTCACATTAAAAAACTGATTTTAAAGGAGTGGAACACTGTTTAATCAATACATTTGCAGTGGTCTCTAGTAGGAATGACTGTCTATACGTCGTTCTGGGTGGGGGGGGGAGATATACCGGTGCACCATTTCTCAGACCTAAAGGTTGCTCACATCACGGCAGCTTTTGGAGTCTTATTTCCTGATATTTGGACATCTCGCCTCGGATTGGATAATAACACAATAATAACACAATAACACAAGCCTGGAGGAGCTTCTGCTGTGTGGTGGAGTTGCTAATGCTAACGGTTAGCTTCTACTAGCCCAGATGTTCGCTGCTGATTCCCGGACGTTAAAACAGCAACAGCCTTCCCCATCACGAGTCAACATGGTTGAGGCCATGATTGTTAATTGACAGCGTGAGGTAGATCTGTGAGGATTTTCTGAACCAAGCGTTTTTAATAATATAATAATAATACATTTAATTTAAAAGCGCCTTTCATAAAACTCAAGGTCACTGTACAATCAGGTTAAAATAAAACGTTTAAGACAAAAACACCAACAAGAATAAAAAATGGCTAAAAAATTTAAAAACCCAAATAAAACATCAAATAAAACACCAATATAAGTTACAGTGAATAAGCAATTTTGAAGAGATGAGTTTTGAGATTAGCCTGGAATTGGGGAAGGGTGGTCATGTTCCTAAGGTGAGCAGGTAATGAGTTCCATAATGGTTTTTCTGTCTGTTTTCTCTCAGAAGCTAATGGAGATAGGGCCAGAAGGCTATTTTCATGTTCAGAATGAAAGAAATGGTTTCTCAGTGAACCTGCTCTTTAAACATCGAGGGATTCAATTCAATTCAATTCAGTTTATTTCTATAGCGCCAAATCACGACAAGAGTCGTCTCAAGGCACTTTACAAAGTAAACATTCCAATACAGTTCAGTTCATTAAGCCAATCAGTAAAAAGTTTCCTATATAAGGGACCCAGCTGATTGCATCAAGACACTGACTGTGTGTTGATACAATCCTCATAGGGATGTGTCATGTTCTCAATTTCAAGGTTCAAGGTGCTTTATTTGCCATTTTTGCAAGTAACTGTGACATGATCAGGTGAAAAGGAAGTTGTTTGCAAAAGGTCTCCTGATTGATAAGAAAATCTACCAAAACCTACATAAAAGATCAGAAAATAGACTAAAGTAGGTCAATTGTAAAAGGTTTTTTAAAAGAATATAAAAAGAGTATAAGGAAGCAAAAGGGGCTTCTGTAGAGATAAATGAACAGAAATAAGACAGTAAAAGTACTTTGTTAGCAGACTTTCAGAGAAGATGTTGCTGCTCCAGGAGCCACCAGAGATGTTTGATTATGTTAGTTTGGTGATTGTGTGCTTTCTCATCGTTCTGTCACTGGAAACATCTGGGTACCCTGCACCAACCCCACCATGTACGGGTATTAACGGACGGTGGTGCAGCTGTGCAAACCATCTCATCACCACCTCCAGGTTTCACTGCTAGGATGGATTTCCTTCTTGCGGGTTTTGTTACTGTCCACCTCCTGAGTCACCTCTCATGTCTTTATGTTGTGTTTCCAAGCAGTCACGCTTCTAACGTGGTTTTTATCAGAAGTTCTCCGGTAGTCTACGCAGGCTTTGGCTCATTTGCAAGCCATTGCTCATTTTTTTGTTTGTTTGGCCTCTTAACGCTGACCCATGAATCATTCAGGCGTTAAAAGGCTTCCTAAGTCAGTAATAAATCAATGTTGTGCACACATAACAGACCAAAGAAGCTCTCTTCAGCAACCATGAAGAAACACGTTTAAACATTTGAAACTGAAAGTAGAACCTTTAGATCATACTTTGATGAAACTTGTTTTTCTGTGATTTTTTTTCACTGAAATTTCCCTCCATTTTCTCTCCTGGGTCTCTGTAATTTTTCTCTCCTGAGTCTCTGTTGTTTTTCTCTTCTGAGTCTCTGTAGTTTTTCTCTCCTGAGTCTCTGTAGTTTTTCTCTCCTGAGTCTCTGTTGTTTTTCTCTTCTGAGTCTCTGTAGTTTTTCTCTCCTGAGTCTCTGTTGTTTTTCTCTCCTGAGTCTCTGTTGTTTTTCTCTTCTGAGTCTCTGTAGTTTTTCTCTCCTGAGTCTCTGTAGTTTTTCTCTTTTGAGTCGCTGTAGTTTTTCTCTCCTGAGTCTCTGTAGTTTTACTCTCCTGAGTCGCTGTAGTTTTTCTCTTTTGAGTCTGTAGTTTTTCTCTCCTGAGTCTCTGTAGTTTTACTCTCCTGAGTTGCTGTAGTTTTTCTCTTTTGAGTCTCTGTAGTTTTTCTCTCCTGAGTCTCTGTTGTTTTTCTCTTCTGAGTCTCTGTAGTTTTTCTCTCCTGAGTCTCTGTTGTTTTTCTCTTCTGAGTCTCTGTAGTTTTTCTCTCCTGAGTCTCTGTTGTTTTTCTCTTCTGAGTCTCTGTAGTTTTTCTCTCCTGAGTCTCTGTAGTTTTTCTCTCCTGAGTCTCTGTTGTTTTTCTCTTCTGAGTCTCTGTAGTTTTTCTCTTCTGAGTCTCTGTAGTTTTTCTCTCCTGAGTCTCTGTTGTTTTTCTCTTCTGAGTCTCTGTAGTTTTTCTCTTCTGAGTCTCTGTAGTTTTTCTCTCCTGAGTCTCAGTAGTTTTTCTCTCCTGAGTCTCAGTAGTTTTTCTCTTTTGAGTCTCTGTAGTTTTTCTCTCCTGAGTCTCTGTAGTTTTACTCTCCTGAGTCGCTGTAGTTTTTCTCTTTTGAGTCTGTAGTTTTTCTCTCCTGAGTCTCTGTAGTTTTACTCTCCTGAGTTGCTGTAGTTTTTCTCTTTTGAGTCTGTAGTTTTACTCTCCTGAGTCTCTGTAGTTTTTCTCTCCTGAGTCTCTGTAGTTTTACTCTCCTGAGTTGCTGTAGTTTTTCTCTTTTGAGTCTGTAGTTTTACTCTCCTGAGTCTCTGTAGTTTTTCTCTCCTGAGTCTCTGTAGTTTTACTCTCCTGAGTTGCTGTAGTTTTTCTCTTTTGAGTCTGTAGTTTTACTCTCCTGAGTCTCTGTAGTTTTTCTCTCCTGAGTCTCTGTAGTTTTACTCTCCTGAGTTGCTGTAGTTTTTCTCTTTTGAGTCTGTAGTTTTACTCTCCTGAGTCTCTGTAGTTTTTCTCTCCTGAGTCTCTGTAGTTTTACTCTCCTGAGTTGCTGTAGTTTTTCTCTTTTGAGTCTGTAGTTTTACTCTCCTGAGTCTCTGTAGTTTTTCTCTCCTGAGTCTCTGTAGTTTTACTCTCCTGAGTTGCTGTAGTTTTTCTCTTTTGAGTCTGTAGTTTTTCTCTCCTGAGTCTCTGTAGTTTTTCTCTGCACCTTTTTGTTTCAAAAAAAGTAAATTCAGGGAAGTTAAAACATTATTTTTTTCTGAAAACCGACAGCTTTTCCTGAAACAAACATCCTCGTCAAGTCGGGCGATTATTCAAGAAGGGGAATTTTTCAGAAAAAGGAGGGAAGAATCTTTCAAGGAAGCAATATTTCTTTTTACCGTCTGATGGAAACACAAGAGCTTTGTTGGAGCTATCTCCACAGCATCTCCTTTTTAAATGTGATATACGCTCAAGCATAAGACAAAGAGCTGCTTTCAGTAAAGATGACTCACGCTGAGGCAAACGTTCGTGAGTGACAGAAAAGGAAAAAGAAAAATATTCTACATAATAAATAAAACTTCTTTTAACGCTTCATATTTCCTCTTAAGATCCAGACGAGTCATTTAATAATCAAAGCTCAGCTTCATCAGGCTATGTTTCTGATATTTTATTTATTTTTATTGTTTTTTTAACCTACCTGAATATTAGTCATTTACACTTTTGTGGACTGAAAAGTTCAAATTAAATATAAATGTTAACCTAATCTCTTTTCCTTTTGACAATTTAAATTAACTCCAGGATAACAAAAGCAGATCATTTTTAGGGAGGAAATACAAACATGTTTTCTGTAAATACCTGCTTTAACCTGCTCTTCCCCCCTACCGTCAGACAGGCTCCGCCCCTCACTCGCTTCACGTCGCTATTGAAGACTCACGTCTATGACTTGACCAGTGATTGTTTTTATCTCGCTCTGGGTTTTATTATTTGTTTTAACCTGTTCTATTCCCTGTATTTTAAGTCTGATTTTATTCTACATTACTTTGGTGAGCGCTCATGCTGTGTTCTTAACGTGCTTTAGAAATAATAATTTGGTATGGCGTCATTTCCTTTTTATTCTGTAAGATTTTTATGGTGAGTTGCAAAAATCCTTTTAGTAAAATCAAATCAAACTTTATTCATGAAGCGCTTTTCAGCGAGTGCAACTCAAAGCGCTGTACAAGATTTAAAATAACCACACAACAGTCAATTTCCCACCCTTTCCCCAGATTAAAATCCAAGATCCCTTCTATATCTCCCTCCCTTGACCCCCAATCCCACCCCATGCACACACACACTTAAAAGCTACAATGAAGGGACAATTGGCTGAGTACAGATGAAACAGGCAACAAAGAAGAAGGAAACGTCATCAAAGGAGCCAATCGGTCTTTGTCAGATGACGTATCGGGCGCTGTGGCGCGTTGCACAATGGGAGAGCTTGGTGTATAAACAGAGATTTCCTCATATGATTTGAAGAGTTATGCTTGAGTCTTTGTTATGCTTATAAATTGTTAATGTGTAATTATGTTATTTGTGTCAATTTCCTTTCAATTTAGTCTCAAAAATATAAGAATTTGCACATAACCGTTTCATTTTGTCTGATGACAAAATTCTAAGATGTTACTCGGCACCCAAGTAGCCTTTTTATCAAATCATTTTTTACTCTTACTTTAGTAATTTTGGGGATGGCTTCTTTTTACTGCCATTTGAGTAAAAATATGTTGAGGTAGCGATACTCTGACTTCAGTACAACTTTCAGTTCCTCTACTCTGGTCTTGAGTAAAAGGGGATCCCTGAAAATGCTCACCTTGGCATAGACGACCGTGTTGTTGCAGTCCTGCGGTGGAAATGTTAGCATATCTTGTACCCAGCCATGTGTAAAATGTCCATATGCCTCCAGCGATTTGTAATTTTTAAACTGCTGACACGTGTATGCGCTGATCCCAAACACCAGATAGTTTGTGATATCCAACGCGGTAACTTGGAGGCAGTGATGAAACATCTGAGCTCCATTTGTTTACGTGGAGTTCATAGGGATCTACATTGTTGATTGTTGGCAATTTCTCAAAATATCGATCCCTAGCGTCCTTCACAAGTTTATCCCTGTAAGGGATGCCTTCGTTCTTCTTTTTATCCATTCTTTTGATTGTTTTGCGTGCTGCTCCAACTTCGGCTGTGGATTCCCCTAGCAACGCGAATCAACATACACACAACATGGCGCCAGGGGGGTGTGGTTCACAGGCAGATCACGTGTCTGACAAAGACCGGGAGCAGCAGGATCAGCAGCAAAATGTTGAAGTTGTAAAAGCTTAAATTAGTCTGGATTTCATACATTCAGGTGTTTTGTCTTTATTTCTATTCGGTTACAGATCAAAAGTTCATTCTGGAACACAAAAGGAAGCAAAACAAAAGGAAACCAGACTTTTTAAAAACTGTGAGACTTTTATTTTCCTCAACCTATTTCAGGAGGATTCTCCCAGATGTCAAATTATTGAACAGAAAACACAAAGAAAGATAAATTCTGCCTTTTATTATTGAACTTTAACATAACAGTTATATACTTTTTTTTTTTTTTGCCAGTTAAAATACACTAAAAGACCCGGGCGGGTGCTTTACCACAGAACTGACCCTTTAGCTTGTTACATGTAAACATCGTAGAAAAATGAAGAAAGGAGTTATGCTTGTCAACTCTGAATTGTTATGGAAAACGTACAGCTCACAAATTTAAATAAATGTCCTCAAAACGCATCAAAGTTTGCTTTTTGAACCGAACAATCACTTTCATGAGAATAACATCTATTTAAACTCAAATAAATCCCTTTCAGAACCACAATGAACTCAGTAGAGAATCATAACACCATTTAACAGGAGAGAAAAGCTGCTGAGATGTCAGTCAGCAGCGTTTCTCAGGAATTAACAGATAAAAAAACGAAAGCAAAATGAATAATTGGCTCATCAAATTCCAAAAATCTGTCTTTAAGCTAACCTCCATTTTGCACAGATAAATAAGCTAACACTAAAAGCTTTTATATGGGGTTAAAATGCTCTAATTGTAACAAAATCAGTTCCAGCAACACGTAAATTTTAGTAATTAAAACTGGTTTTATGAATCTGTACAAACCAGAGCCACCTTTTGCACCCATTTCCAGTCTTAAACTGTTCACGACTTACGCGATGCATAAACATAAAAAGCACTTTTACTGTACGTCTACATAAGAAAGTGAGTATATGATTCATAAAATCTATTTAAAGAAAAAAAAAGACAAATCGGATAGAAAATCTGCTAATAAAAATTCCCTGATCACAAATCTGTGGGTTTAAAAATCCACTTTTTACGCATCTTCTCAGTTTCCAAATTGTTTGGGTTGAAACACGAGCTAGGAGAGCTCGGGAAGTGCTTCAGTGCAAAACTCCACTGCTCCGTGTGCAGCCTTCAGGCCCCTGCAGGTATAGGTGTAGTGTCGGATTCCAGGCCTTTACTGCTGCAGGTGTAGTGTGAGAAATTCCACCCGTTGCTGCTAAAAGCCATCATTCTCGCTCCACCCAGTGTTCACGCCACTCTGGCGTCCGGAGAAAATGGCCAGAAAATATCAAACTGTCCAGATTCTTCAGCACTCTGAGCTGAGGTACTTAGAAAAACGATAAGCATGCTTCAGTTCAAAGAGAGGGAAAGAGAGAGAGGGGAAAACAGCAGCGCTGTTACCATGGCATCAGGTTTTGTTTTTCCAAAGTGACGCACCTAAAGTGACGCTCCCTTCCGCTGCAGCAGGGAGTGCTCCCTCTCCGTAGGTGGGTAAACATCCTTCAGATGTTTGGGATATCCAGAGGGGGTGCACGGATTTGTGTTTATGAGGTACCGTCAAACAAAACCAAAGATTACGAGCTCCTCATCCATGTTTTCAAACAGGATTACGTGCTAAAACAAGTCATCCAGTACAGGGAAAATAAAAGCTCTGAAGCCACATCTTCGGTTTAAAACCCTCCAGATGAGGCTTCGCACGGTGAATCCATAAAACCTTAGGTGTAATTTACAAACATCATCACTGCAAACAAAGTAACAGGAAAGATGGAAATGCAGCTTTGCTCTTACTCGCATGAACTGAAACCAGGAAGCATCCTCACCCGTTAGGAATCTTGGAGCTGCAGCAGAAAAATAAAGAGCAGGAAAACGGAGCTGTTCTGGCGCTTTAGTTAAAACTGAAAGAATGAATTTCCAGACAAACGTTATGTTGTCTGTGGTGGAAGAAACAGCCGTCCAGTTGCACCAAAGCATTAAACATGTTGACTTTCAGCACCCAGCCAGCAGGGAAAGTAGTTATGAGAGGATTGCTTTTCCAGAAATCACATTTGTGCACGTAAACGTGCAGAAAGTCCGAGTTTCACAAATCCCTCCCGTTTAAAAGTTACACAGCGATCAGGATGAGAGCATTTTCCAAAATAAAATGCAAAATCCCCCAAATTTATCCCAAGTTTTAGCCTTGAGTTACTGGTTATCCTTGTTTCCAAGGTTATTCAATGGTTTGGGTGGAGAATCTTTTCTAGCAAACTTCCTTTTGGGAATATTGCTGAGGGAGAAGGAAAGAGAGGGATTCTCCTTCCGTGCCACGATGCAGTCCTTGATGGCTTCTTTAATAACCTGGGAGGCACAAATTAGTTCAATTAGATTTAATTACAAAATGCTAAGATACATCAATACACAAACACAGCCTGAGATGCACTGTCCCAACTGGTAATAACATTATTTCAAGCAGGGAAGTGTTTTTCCATGCCTGAAGGACAAAATCAGTCAAAGCTAAGACATGAGACACGTGAGCTGCTTTGGTTAAAAGCTTCTGCTATATGCATAAAAATCAACATCATATTTAATTATGTGTTTGATAAGAAACCTGGCATACATTACAGACAACTAAATCATATTAGGATGTACTACAAAGTTGCTGTTTCGATGATGATGGATCACCATGGTAACGGAGAGTTTGGGCTTAAATATGAGTAAAAGTTCAGTTTTTTCACAGATTGTTTACCTTAAAGTGGTACTTTTATCATATTTTTATATGGGGGGCTCCGCTGTGCCTGTTTGAGGAACTAGAAGTGAGCCAGATCAGAGTTGAGCTCGCCTCTGATTGGATAACAGCAACACGACTCTACCACTGACTCTATTTGCTCTGCAACGTTGATGTTTTATCTCCACAAATAACACAAGCCTGAAGGAGCTTCTGCTATGTGGTGAAGTTGCTAATGCTAAGGGTTAGCTTCTACTAGCTGAGACGTTCTCTGCTGTTTCCTGGACGCTAAACCATTAACAGCCTTCCCCGTCGTGAGTCAAGATGGGTGAGTCCATGAATGTTAAGTGACAGTGTGACGTAGATCTGTCAGGATTTTCAAATCCTAGCGTTTCACCGTCTATTTTCTATTAGAAGCTAATGCAGGAGATAGGTACACTCAGCAATCTCAGTCCGGGGGCCAGGCCACCAGGAAAATGTCCCGGGATGTGCTGGAGAAGGCTTTGTGCAGCGGTCAGACTCTACCATCATCAATGCAAGATCTTGGTGAAACATTAATGCAACACTGGATGGAGATAAATCTTGTGACATTGTAGAAGCTTATCGAAACAACGCCACAGCGAATGCGTGCCGTAATCAAATATCTCGCATCAGGTAAAAAAAATGTTTTACTCAGTGAGGAAGTGACTCAGGGGAGTCGGTGTGACCTCGCTCTGAACACACCCACTGAACTAGTCGAAGCTTGTATAATCCAGGTTTAAATGGGTATTTGAAAAAAATTTGAAGTTGCACAATCAAAAAGCATAAATCCAAAACTTCCTTGCTGCAATCGCTAAATACGGGTAAATAAACAGTGAATAGCTGAGGAAACGAATAAACAATTTGTCAGCGTAAGCTGTTTGGGTGAGTCACTCTTCAGTCTCTTGATGACCTTGTGTTTTACACACTGGAACAGTCACAACACTCAACAGGCATCCCCTCTACTTCCTGTTGCACAAACCTTATCTCTACCAATTCTGCTACAGGGCCTAACTGACCTCGAGGTTGTTGAGCGTGTTGAACTCCATCAGGTCATGAAGTCGGATGAAAGCCTGGTTGGAGTACTGGAAGTTGAAGGTGGAAAAGGGTGACTCGGGATCATCAAAGATGTCAAAATCTGCCACCTCTTTCTCCTTCTCGGTCTCTCTGGCAACACCTGTGATTAGACGACCAAACAAGGACAGAAAATCAAAAAAACTATTTGGAGCATTGTGATTGTCATGGATTTCCAGACTTACCAAAGTTACGTTACCACGTTCAAAAACATTTAGGCAGTAAGAAACATGAATTTAATGACAAAACTGCTAAACTCTTTACAAAACTTATGTGAAAGAACAGAATCGAACAAGCGATGCACTGTATTTTGGCTGAGTGGTGTTGTCTTAGTGTGACGTCATCGGCAGGCGCAGGACCCCGAGCAGATCTGGAACCTACACCGCCATAAAACTAGCATCAGCATTGCATTCTCTCAATGGAATTAACTGAAGGACTATCAAAGTCTGAGGAGTCACGCTGAGATCGAACGCTTTCTGCTCTACAGGTAACATTTAGCGTAATGTTTTTTTTAATATAAACTAACGACAGTCACGGCGATATGATGTAAAACTACCCTGAAATGTATGTACTGCCCTATCACATTCAATTCACATTCAATTATAACCTTTATAGCCTCAAATGATTTTTGCTTTGTTTGTGTAGCCTACGGATGATAGCCAACGGGAGGGGTTAGAGAAAGCTAGCTTGTTTTGCAGATTCCTCATAGCAGCTTGTTAGCTAATGTTCATGAGCGCCTTTTGGCGCTGGTCAGTGTCCCCTGACTCCTGCCTGATGACTGCTGGAGATAAAGACCAGCTCTGCGACTAATTAGGAATAAGCGGTTAAGAAAATGAACGAGTGAATGTCAGCAAGTTGTTCGACAGTCAGAATGTGTTGGTTTAACTAGAAATGATGGTCAAAATGAAGAAATGCTGTGTCCCTGCTTCCTGAACCCCTAATGAAGGTAAATCAACCAGGACTGATTTAACCTCATGAATGAAATCCTCTTGTTTGTAGGCTATTGCACTACAACTGGTGCAAGATCCTACGTGCAAGCAGAAGTTGCAGTTTTTAAAAAAATCCTGACAGCGGAAGTCCTTTTATGGCTCAACTTCCTCAGGTCTCTCAGGTCTGAGGGTAAAATCCTTGTGTAACATCTATAAACAGACTGAGGAAGTATGTGGGCAGATGACCTACAGAATTTAAAGAAGGCTCAGCAGAGATGTGGGGATAGTGTGTCTCTGCAGGGCTCCTGATGTATGCTTTGTTTACATACACAGCTTTCTCACTGGACTGAAGCATCCACTAACACCACCTGGCTCCTTCAGGAACCACATTTCACTCGAGTGGCTCATAAAACCCTGAACAGACTGCATCTGCAGGCACACACACACACACACCTCCCTGACCTGAGCCAGAGGCTTTATTCTAGGGGGCGCTCTCAGACAAACTGTGTAACGTTTTAGAAAACCTGTTGCTGACTGATTGTGGATAAATTCCAAACGGTTATTTCAGGTGAGAAACACTTCATGTGTCATGAGAGAAACATGATATAATTAAAACACACCTTCCCTCCCTTCCTGTTAAAATCTCCACCTGTGTGCATTCTTACCAGGTGCTTTAAACTTCCTGAAGTTAATGTTGACCAAGACAAAGTGGATGACAGTCGGGCAGTTCCTCTCTCCTTTCCTGGGTTTGAACACGTAGCATTCCTTCAGACCCTCACGATCAAACACCCTCGGGTCAATCTTTGGGAATGGAAGCTTGTTCATTCTGGCCCACTTCTCTGCTAACAGGAGCTCCTGTGGGACAAATTAACAGGTTAGATTCTTGCTCTGATTTGGTACAAATGTGTGGCGGTTAAAAAAAAAAAACTATGTTAAAATTCAGACCTTAAACGGAGGGCTGGAGTCACTTGGTCGAGCTGAAAAGTCAAAGGAGATGATGAGGTCAACACCCCGCTGCTGCCTCAGGAGGAGAGGGTAGGGGAGGTTGTAGGTCAGGCCGCTGTCCACGATATGGATCTTCTTGCTTTTCACGTCCAGGGGCTCGTAAATTCTGTCAAATTCATCAGGATCTGAAAAAAGATCAATAGTTCAAGAAGAGGAAAATCTTCATCTAATTCATATTAAGTTCATGAGTCATAAAAAACACCCTCAAAGTAACAACAGATAGTTTTTTAAACTTTAAGCTAGAGCTTTAACATTGATCTCAGTGATTGTTGAGTTAGAAACTTGACCAGTTTCATATTTGACACCACTCTGCAGCCCTCTGCTGAACAAAAACCGCACTAGATAGTTAGTGGAGCGGGTAGGTGTTCTAGGGGGCGCTCTTTACCTGCTTTACAGCTGTTAGCTGTAATGCTAGTGGTTAGCATTTTCAGTTTGCTGATTGTCAATAAAAAGCACGAGAAGAAGAAAAAGAAGATTGCTTTTTCTGTTGGCATCATGGCGGAGCCTGGAAGTAAAAGTAAGACAGTAATGTCTTTGGATGTGAAGCAAAGAGCTAAAACCAGATGAAAATCGGCACGGCCTACACTAATTTGAGGGAGCTAAAGGAGGCTATAAAATCACAGACTGATGGTGACCTGGCTTTGTTGCTACTGGACTTGTAAGTAATAATATTTTTTGTCCAACAGTGTGGATCCTTTTACTTTGTGGTTTATTTTATTATTAGTTGGCTCATGTTAGTGCTAGCTTGTTGTTAGCGCTAGCTACAGCAGGCAGGGTTGTTTACGACAGTTGTAATTCCACTTTCAACCAGTAGGGCGGAGGAACAGGAAACTGCTCACTCTGGATTAAGTATTAAATGACAACTTGTGCAAAAGTGTGATACCAAACCTCTTTTCACCGCAGCTGCATATTTAAGGTTTTTCAGAGTACTGAAATAAACATTTTATGGTTATTCTAACTATATTGAGATGCTCTGCAAGAATCTACAGTAACTGAATGAATCATGTTTGCAATGATCATGTCCCTGTTTGTTTGTTTGTTTTTGGTTCTCCTTTGAGCGTTTCTAAAACAATGTTCAACAGTAAACTGTGAATCATCCTTCTCACCTGTAACAGCATCCACTTCCTCCTCAGGCGCGTGTGCAGGAAACAGCGTTTCATTGACCGGAGACAAGAGCTGGTTGATGTTCAGGTTCAAGCCCAGCATGAAGTTGTGCACCTGGTGAAAGGAAGAGGAGGCGTTTATATAGAGCCAGTGGCAGATGCATGTGGTTGTGATTGCAGAAGATAGTGTGGGGGTTTTAAACGACGTGCCTTCCCAGCTCGACCCTCCCTCGTGTTGAACAAAGCCGATTCGCCGAAGAACGAGGTGAACATCCGCTGAACGAAGCTGGCCTGAGCGGTGCGATGGAACTCCTCCTCAGCCTCCTGGTTTTCTGTCCCACCTAAACACCAAATTACCATTACAGGTGCAAATAAACATTTAAAAATAAAAGGCCAAATGAAATATCTAAAATCAAACATAATTATATGCTTTTAAGAGTAATAGCAAAAAGCAAATAAAACTCTATGAGTACCTATTTTTCATAACCCAACTAAGAATCCTCACTATTGTTAATTTTGATCATTTTTCAAATATATGACTTTGATGACGTGTCTGCTGAAGATAAATACATATCAAAATTAAAAAAATAATAAAGTCTTAAGAAATAAAATTCACTTTTTTATTCAATCTTCCATTATATTTGAAAATATATCATCTATTAGAGTAGTACTTTTGAACCTGTTCTATTAAGCAGTTCTTTCTTTTGTTTTGCATTCCTAAAGCGGATATTGATGACAGGGCTCTGATTAGTGCTTTTCCTTACAAACCTGAATCAGTTTCTTTCCACTTAAACAAACATCTGTGCAGGAAAATCCCCAAGATAAAGACAAAGGCTGCCAAATGAATAGATAACAGATAGGAAAAATATGTGGAGAGTAGTTTTAGTGCAAGGAAATCTACAATTACACCGTCAAATGTATGAATTCTGTATAAGATTCAAAATAACTGCATGAAACTGAACTGAAACCTCTTTTTTTGTTTTTGCTTTATTCCTCATATAGTCATTTAATTTGCTGGTGTTTCTACTCCTTATGCACAAAAAATGCTGAAACAAAACTTCCTATAGAAATATTATATAATATTAGCCTAGTGAACTAGACCAAATTCTTGCTTTGCAGAGTTTGTTTATATACACATATATAGGATGGCTTGCCAGGCTAATATAATATTGCATAAGTCCCAATTTTTATACATGAGTTTCATCTTTAGCTTGAGCCCTCACAAATTATTATAAAATATGTGTGTGATTCTGAGATTTAACCCCTTTATTGCCAGGTTTGTGATCAAAACCAGAATTGTGGAAAAAATGTAAAGTTAAAAAAGATAAAATAAATAAAAAGTTTGTTTGTTATGTCCACAGGACCTGTTTTGGGGCTGAATTATAGCTGCCTTGGAGTGTCAAAAATGTGCATAAAAATATTTTTTGCTCACTTTGTAGTTTTTGTGTAATGTTATTTTTTTTTTGAAAGTCACAATTTTAGTCTTTGTGCACAAAAAAATGCTGAAACAAAACTTCCTCATATTATATTTCATAAGTCCCATTTTTTAGATGAATTTCATCCTTGACTTCAGGCCTCACAATATATAATCAAATATTTGTGTATTTCTGAGATTTAACCCAGGTTTGATTACCAAAACCAGAAATGTAAACAAATGAAAAACTTAATAATTTTTTGTGTGCTGTTTGTATGTCCAGAGGATTTGTTTTTGGGGGTCAATTTTCACAAATGGGCATAAAAATATATTTAAAAAAAATTTTTTTGTACAATTATATGGGGAAAATACGCAATCTAGTGGAAAACGGTAAAAGCTAAACACTGAAGGTGTGATTGGTCTGGGAACCCAGACAGAATAATTAAAAAACTGCTAATATTTAGGCTTATTAGAAAAAAATTGTTTATATGGGAGTCAATGGCATAAAAAAACGACAAAAGAGTAGGAACGCTATAAAATGATTTCAGCATTATATTAAATAGAGTAAGGGATTTTTAAACTATTTTTTGTAATTCCCTCAAAAATACACATTCTGTGAAAAAATGAGATAAATTGCATGAGCATAGCCCAAATTATTCACAAAAACACACCTGTCTGCACAAAAAACATTCACTAGGAGCGTATAAAGGTTAAGTCCTAAACTAGGAAAAACAACCCAAATAAACAAAACGTATGTAAATAGGCTGTGTAACTTATCTATTGAACAATAAAACTAAAAATACCCAGAACTACTGATGTGAAAGTGAAGTTCAGGTGTTTAAATCAGTAAGATGACATCATTTGTGTGGCTTTTCGGGTTTTCTTTAGACACAGACAAGGATCTTCTTTGAGAAAACATGACCTGACATGATCTGAGAGAATCTGAGAGGACTTTGGCGAAAGAGCTGATGGTGCTAGTTAGGTAGAAAAGCTTAGAAAAGCTGTTTTAAAGAGTGTGAATGACACCAACTCTAAAGTTACAACAGCTCTTTGTGTACAAAATAAGAAAATTTTAGACCACTGCACTCTCTCTACTCGGAAGTAATTAACCGACAGAGATCACTGAGAGCGAAGAATGCAAAGAAAGCCAAAATTATCCTAGCAGTAGCGAATTTGACGGATCCGCAAACAAAAGCAGATCAGGTAAAGGATGTGAAAGGTTACTGTAGGATGGAGGTCTGTTTTATGTAAAATGTGAAATTTAAAGAAAATGTCAAAAAGGCCTTTCCTGTACCGTGTTTCTAAACACTGATTTATGCATGAAGACGAGTTAAAGCACAGGACAAACGAATTAAGAGGAAAATTAAAATAATGTTCAGGCATGAAAAAAATCCTGAAAAGGTAAATTTTCCCTTTAAAGAGAAATTGGCTAAAATCCCAAAAATGATGACTAATCATCAGCTTTTTTTGCTGAACAAAGGCGTTAACGCCTCATACTAAAAGCTCAAATCTATGTAACGATGAATCCTTTTACTTTATGAAGGACTAAGCTAATATAAAACCTTCTTATTTAGGTTTGTCTCAATGTATCATCCGTCTTCTTTAAGGTCTCCTTTGCAAATCTTATAATCTCTTTTAGAGGTCGACCGATATTGATTTTTCTATTGCGATACCGATATGTAGAAGACATGATAAGCCGACGGCCGATATGTACTGCCGATTTTTATGGCCGATATCTAGACGTTTTCCACCTTATTTTCATGCTAAAATGTCACTAATGATATGAGTTGATGCACAAAGTTTCTGAAGCTGAATCAGTGTTTGAACTCTGAATTTAACTAACTGTTAAATCTAAACTTTGTACACTGTTCAGTGTTAAAGCCAGACAAGTATTTACTATGCAGATGTTATTAGGGCTGCCCGAGGATATGCCTGACTTTATAATCAGCTTTACTAAGGACAAATATCGGCCGATGCTGATGTATAAAAAACGGTAAATATCGGCCCGATACATCGCTCTACCTCTAATCTCTTTATTAAAATTTAAAAATATATCAGCAACTATCAAACATTAGCTGATGGTATTTCTATGCCAGTAGTGATCTAGACATTATAACAATCTGCAACTATTAAGAGTCTGAGCTCATTTTTAGATTTTTAGATGCAAATAATGTGGACGACATTTTAAATCTAAACTTCTCAGTTTAAAACGGTTTAATTCCATCTTAATTTAAAACACAAGTCTGTCTTATTCTAAGCCAGCAGCCGTTTTGATCTCATTTGTTTCTCATCGTTTTTTTTCCCCTTTCTTATTTTAGATTTTTCTGAAGTCGCCACCATCCTCGTTATTCTCTTAATTCGTTGTGGTTCAGCAGTAATGTTAATTAAGGGAACATGAGCTGAAAAGTAAAAATAAAAAGTGGAACTAAGAAGAAACTGTTCTTATCTGCACTTTTTCCTGCTCCGACCACAGCCGCTGTTATAATAAAGCTGTGTCATCATTTAAAGGTGTTAACTTTTTCTCACGTTTCCAGTCAAAGCCACGCATCTCTGTTTCACCACAAAGGAAGCAGTAAAAAAATCCTTTCTCTAAATTCCTAACGCCAATAAATATTTTCTCTCACCTTTGCGCGGCTCGTCGTCGTTGTCGTTGTCTTCTCCGACAATGTGCTGCGGTTTGATCTGCTCTGCAGGACCAAAATAAAAAACACATCTTTTCATCTTTCAGGAGAAATTTATTTAATTGAAATCTCACAAAGCTGCACCTGACCCTCTGTTTCTGGCAGCTATGCGACATTATCATGTTACAATCTGCTTTTTAAATCTCTTTTAGAAACACGAAACACCCGATAAAGCGACACATTCTTAAACTAGGTGGAGACACCGTGACACATTTGTGCATCTGAATACACAAAGGTTAAAACCTACAAAAGCATTCAAACATCCAATGAGCTGTCTGAAAGCCGATACCTTCGTACGAACTCGTGCTACGTATTTTGAAGCATTAGGAAACAGTCATGATTAAAGTTTTAATGGCATGGTAAGAACTCCTGGACTTTTGCGCGTCTGCGTTGTTGAAAATCAAAGATGAAAAGCGAGTTTAGGAAATGACTGATGGAGATATCACCTCAGGAATGCTGTAATTTCAGTATCAGTAGGTTGTTCCACGGAAGTCGGTTTATCAGCTTTAAACAAAGAACTTGTGTGGGAAAAAAACAAATGAGCCATGATGAAAAATGCAGGTATCAGATACTCAGAGCCGGGCTAGCTACATTAGCTAGCATACTACACCGTTATAAGGTTACGTAGGTGTATAACGATAGAAATTATGGCAGAAAATATGCCAACAACCAGTAGAAAAAGTAAGAAAACAATGTGTTTTTATGGTTGTTGGACAGTATACATTGTGTCTGTCATCCTCCTGAATTCTGGAGGCGTGGCTTAGGGGGGAGCCTGAAGAAAAGGGGTTGAACCTTTGAACTGTGTTGAAAATAGCTTCCTGAAAAGCTTTTTTCAGTAACTCCTAGCCTACCTTTGTAACATCTGGCTGCTACAAACAATAATTTTTAGACTTGGTACTTTGTTTTGTTTTATTAAATGATGACACTCTCTAGTTCCTCCTGGGGGACGGAAGGTGTTTCCAGGTCAGAGAAGATATAGAATCCTTCCAGTCAGTTCTGGGTCTCGTTGGGGATTCCTCCAAGTAGGACTTGTCTGGAAAACCTCTACAGGGAGTTACTGGGAGAAATCCTAATCAGATGTCTGGACCACTTCCCTTGGACAAGCAGCAGCTCTACTCCCTGCCCTAAATGGATGATTGACTTTTTCATCTCATCTTTAAGGCTTTCAATCTAAAGAGGAAGTCCATTTGAACTTCACAAAGAGAAATCTTGCTTTTCAGTCACAATCCAAAGCTCATCTCTCTCTACAGATACCAGATGGTGCTTAAAATACAGTACCTGGTACCACATACCCCTGCAGCACTTCCTACAACATACTTTGAGAGGCACGTTGGTAAGACTTCTACAAATCTATAAAACCCATGTAGGCTAAAGAAACAAACTGAAGATTGTCTAAGACACTCTGCAAAGATGAAGGCCTGGTCCACTGTTAGACCAGGGCAAAGGCCACTCAGGTCCTCCTGAATCTAAGGTTCCTTATTTGGTCTGAGTCTCCTTTCCAACTCCCCAAGGTAGACCTTTCTGAGGAGGCTGCATTTTAACACACTATCCAGGACCACCTGCCACTCCACAGCTCTTGTCCTGGTCCTGCAAGAAATGTCACCCATGATTGCCCTAAAAACATCAAGCCTTCAGCACAAAGCAAATCTCATCCACCGCTGGTGCTCGAGTACCAAGGAGCTTGCCCAGCAGAACCAACTTCATAAACTTTAGTCACTTAATAGTGACTTCTTATCATTTTATCAACAAATAATCATCATTATTGTAGTATATGATGAGCTTAAGCACAAAAAAAACAAACATTACCTAACTCCTCCTCCATAGTGCTTCCATCAGATGTGTCTCTTACTCCAAGGACTCTGTTGAACAAAATGGAGAAGGCACTCCCCCACACGCCTGATAAATCAAAAACATGTCCATCAGAAAGACAACGGAAGGTCTGACTTGATTCTAAAAAATGATTCTTACCCATCAGAAAATGAATAGGGTTCTCTTCATACTTCTTCACAGCAGTCCCCATGAAAAACTTGCTTCCAAACAAGTCGGGCTTCATGAAAGTCCCGTACTTCGCCATCCCGATTTCATACGGGCTGAACTCCACCCAGTCTGCAGGTTAAAATCCCAATGACAAAAAATAATAAGCATTCGGCCGGCACCTGATTACTGCCAGAAGATTGAGGAACAGGCGGCAAGGAAAGACACTCAAAAACTATTTCATTTACATCCCGAGAAAAGAAGAGTCTGTTTTAGGTTTCAGGTCGTGAAACCATTCTGCTAGTTCATAGAGAAGGTGGGTATTTTAGGAAAGAGGTGAACAAAAAAAAACATTTTTTTTCTTCTTCACGCATTTTGAAAAAGAAATGTTTTGGTATATGATATCTGCGTGGAATAAAAAGAAAACCATGTAATCCTAGGCTGGGAACAAGTTTGGCGTCATTCTTAAACATATAATCTCTAAACTGCACAATAATCTCTTCATCGGACACAAAGAACAAGAGACCCAATGGGAATTGGTGTTTCTCTCACAATCTATCGTGGGAGTGGGACCGAGCTCGCTTTGTTCTAAACATACGTCTTGAGTGATCGAATAACCACCAGACATCTCTAAATAGGCGTGTTCACGCCTGGTATAAAAACAGGTCCCAAGTGATCTGGTCTTGGTTACCTGATCAACAAGCAAATAAACACGTTTAATAATCAGACCTCCTGTTTATATTTAGTCCACCTTCCCAGCATATATAAATAGTCCTCAGTTTCTCCAGATTCTACTGTTGCACTCCTTGGGGATTTTTCAATACCCCTTGGTTTCCTTGTAATCCAGTGCCTGAGAACGTTTTTATCTACTTCCTTATTAGCTTTTTTTATTTTGCAAAAATAAACACTTATTGCTCATCATTCTCCTCCTCCTGGTCCACAATTTAGGTCCATTTAAATACTAACATCGTGAAAAACAAGCCACAATCCACCATAAACATGCACACAACAATCAGCTTCTAGACTGCGTCTGCAGCTGCAGAACCATCATCAGACAACATCTCACCACAACTTCTCAGTTGCAGCCGTGCAGCGTTATAAGGAAAATGTGTTACTTCCTCATTTGCATGTGGTCCCACTTATCTGATTAACTGTAGTATCTCACTACGTATGCAAATCAAGTCAGTGTGGGAGAGAGGATATGTGAACTTCATATTCCTATTAAAAATTTAAATTACCTGCAAACATGAGCTCTGAAACATCTGGCTTGACGTGCAGACATGTGAAGAGGGGGAGAGGGTTCTGAGCCTGGTTTATTTTCTCCTGAAAGTCACTCAGCTTGATGTGCATCCTCTGAAAGGAGGGGATGTTTTTGATTTTCTGATACAAGAAGGCTAAAAGAGCGTAAATTAAACTAAAGTGGAACAGCTAAGCTGACTCTTACCGCAGGAATGAGAGTCTCTCCTATGAGCATACCGAAAATATCGGTGAAGGTAACCGGCTGTCCTGAGGCTTTTTTGGTCCAAAGTGCCTGGATGTAGTTGGTGACGTGCTGAGGCATCAACAGCCTCAGAGGGTTGCTGCTGACTCGGTTCATCAGCTCACTGTTTATGTCCTTTGGGCCTCTATTTGGAAAGTCAGGGTGAGAGTAGAGAGTGGTCATGTACCTGCAAGGAGAAAAGGAGAAATCGTGTTTTAGAGGGGAGTCGAAAAGTGTGATTTCAGCCAAAGCTCGGTAGTGAAAGGAAGGGAAGTTTGACAGAGCGGAGAAAAACAAAACCAAAGGAAAGGAAGTGGGAATAAAAACAAACACGCTGCCTCACAGACTTTTACAGAGGTCATGAGGGATGTGTCTTTTAAGCTTTCTGAAGGTCTTTCTTTAAACCTTCGCTTCTTTTGCGCTCGTTTTCAGCTCATAACCTGACCTGTTTCTGAGGATTGTTTTATTATTGAGTCACTTAAGTCTGACACATAAAACGTTCAAGCATGAAAAGGTTTCTAAACTCAAGGGACAAACCAGTTTTGTGTCACACAAAACAGAAAACTTGGCTAAGAACCTGTTTTAAACAGGATCTTTAGGCACAACCTTTTCCCCTTTATTTAGTCAAATCAATGAATAAAGTACTAAAGATAAAGCAGTCGGACATATAAAATAGTATTTCAGCACAAAAATGAGATATTAGCTGGAAAAAGTAGATTATAAGCTACATACACAACCTCATGTCCATAATGCTTAATGTGCATGTGTCTACATAGGAACTACTGTTGTATATAGTGTCTTGTCTTATTTTATTTTGGCATTCTTGGTCACTTTTGTACTCTTTTGCTATCTGTCCTGAGGATTTGTTCCTGTTTCTTAAATACATGATTTTCAGAAACTGGTCATCAGCTGGATGTTGTGGGGCTGTGTTGGTTGACGCAGCTCTGCAATATCGCGTGGACATCGAGGGCAGTTCCACTGGACTGGCAGACCGGGGTGGTGGTCCCCCCATTTAAAAAGGGGACAGCAGGGTGTGTTCCAACTACAGGGGGATCACACTCCTGAGCCTCCCTGGTAGGGTCTATTCAGGGGTTCTGGAGAGGAGGGTCTGTCGGATTGTTGAACTTCAGATTCAGGAGGAGAAATGTGGTTTTTGTCCTAGCTGTGGAACACTGGACCAGCTCCATACCCTTAGGTGGTCCTGGAGGGTGCGTGGGAGCTCAGCTAGGCCCAATTGGCTGGGGAGAGGGAAGTCTGGGCCTCTCTGCTTAGGCTGATGCCCCCGCGACCCGACCCCGGATAAGTGGAGGAAAATGGATGCATGGATCATCAGTGACCTGATAACTTCTTTAGTCCTCTACAGTCCTGGCTAGGTATAAATATTAGACAGAAAACGAACAGCCAAAGTGCCTTGGTGTTCAGTTTTACATGTTTTTATTGTTATTTCATTTTCAGTGTTGTTCTAGATTGATTGATTTTTTATTGTCAGATTTGAGTTTTCCTTCTGTACCTTGTACCATTGCTCATTGTCTCTCTCAGGTTTCTTTGCCTTCAGTTCACCAATCACACCTCCCAGTACAGGTGGTCCTCAGTTTCACCTTTTCCCAGTCAGAGGCTACAAGTTACTTCCTTTTTACCCTTGGCCCTCCAGACTTGTACGTTGTTGTCGTGTATATTTTTATTGTTTTGCATTCTCACGTCTGCCTTTAAGTTTGCAAAAACACACCCAGTATTTAACAAACCTTATGAAAGACCTTCAGTGAGCTAATCAAGACCTCTACTAGAAAGTCTTGAGAACATAGAATAATAAAGGATTAGGAACACAGATGAAGATAAAAACCTTGATCATGTTTTAAAGCATTTTAGAAAGAAGCAGAGGATAATGACTAAAAGAGTAAGAGGAGTGTAAACAGACCATGTGGATCCAGAAAGACCAGCAACATAAGTGGCACAATCCAAGACCCCAGACTCAAACAGGGCCTTCATCACACCGGCGAAGCCAACCATCGCACGAAAACCCCCTCCTGAACCCGCTATGGCTATCACCGGGACCTACAGAACACACAAAGGGGCCGTTAGGATGGGAGAGATGTGGTTTTTAGCCATAAAGCACCTTCAGATTCAGCCCGTCTCTGTCCTTCAGCTTGAGTAACTTCCCTCTGCAGTGAAAATACCAAACCAGTTGCATCATGCCTTTCTGCATTCCTCTCCCCAACTTGTGCCTTGAAATTTTCAACTATTTCATAATTCTCATTGTGCAACGCTGACTCCTCTCAGTAGCGTGTTAGTCCTATCAATCCTCAATATTTCCACAGTCATCCTAGGTAGGGAGTTTGGTGATTGTGTTCACAGAGCAAAGCCGTAACGGGATCCCTGCCTCCTCTGTAGCTTCCTGTAAAACGAGGGCAGAGCAGGCCTGGCTGAACATGAGCATCAGCCCCAAAGGCATCGGGCCAAAACTACACTGGCGGGAAGGGAAGCTCAGCCAAAGGCATTGGAGGAAAGGTTAGAGCTTTGTGTCAGAGCTTCCCGCTCTAAAACATCACAAAGATGAAATGTTGTTTTAATCCAAGCCTGATTAGCGTGCCTAAAGTCCACAAACCTTCACCCTCGGGGCTGTGTTTATTTGGTCATTAATCGTCACTGAGATGGGAATTAAACAGGGCAAAGGATCCCACAACACATTTAATATACACACATGTGCCTGAAAGTACAATTAAGGGTATAGCTGTTTTGTAAATTTAAATAGCTGTTAAGCCATGTTGGGAGGGGGGTGCTTTTGAAATGCTCGATGAACGGGAGCAGTGGCAGTAAACGGCAACTTTCTTGTTTTTCAGGTTAGCAACGAATCAGCCGGGTTCAGTTTAGGTTTCCTGTCATGCAAAGAAAACTAATTAAATTTAGTTAGAAACGGAACAGACTGCATGAACCAGATCTCAGCTCAGCTTCATTGTTTGTTTGGGTTTTTTTGCTTCCTTTTATAAAAACGTGACTCTGTGACATCAGGACACAGCCTTAACCCGGGATCCAACTGGGCTTTGACAGATGGTGAAAAATAGCAAATGACGTAAAGTCATTTGACCCATCCCCTGGGGGAGCGGTGAGCTGCAGACACGGCCGCGCTCGGGAACCATTTGGTGGTTTAACACCCCAATTCAACCCCTCAATGCTGAGTGTCAAGCGGGGAGGCACTGGGTCCTATTTTTAATGTCCTTGGTATGACCCGACCGTGGATTTGAACCCATGAGTCTCAGGGCGGACAATCGTACCACTAGGTCACTGAGCTGATAAGCTAGCTGATAAACTAGGGAGTTTCCAAAATTTAGCCCAGGAGGAGCTGGAGAGAGGGATGTCTGGGTTTCCCTCCTGAATATCTTACCTAAGCAGCGATATTTCAGATAAGCAGTTAAAAATGGCAGCATAGACGAATGAATACCTGATGCACCTGCACTGAAGCTCTGTCACCAGTTTATTTAGACACCATCTTTAACGTTTTGTTGCATAAATGGCTGGCGGCTCTCAAAGTAAAAGAGCTTTCAACTCCAAGTGGCACAAACCTGACATCTTTTAGCTATTACGTCATTTAAATATAATAAAATAAAAAAGTTCAGTGAAGTAAATTATGGCAGGTTTAATTCTGGTGTTCCTTTTTAAACAGGATTTCATAACTGAATGTATGGGATGCATCAGCCAAACATGGGGAAAGGTTTTACAGTCACAAACGTCCTGACAGTCGTTTGTACTTTTTTCAGCTCTGAATCCAAACACAAGCGTGTGTGGCTACGTGCCCACCTCCTCCGGAGAGCTGGGGAGGAAGCGAGGTTTCTCCATGTCCAGCAGCTTCTTAATCCCGAGCATCACCCTCTCCCTGCGGGTTTGTCTGAACTCCTTCTCTCTGTCGCACAAGGCCAGACTGAACCTCAGGTCCTGGTTTGAGCTGCAGAAACAAACAGCAGGGGTTAAAGGTTTCCACGATCTGACAGCGGAAAAAGAAGTCACAAATCATGTTTGACAGTTCCAGCTGAGAAGCGCTTTTGAGAAAATAATCTGTCAGAGTTGAAGACGTGCGCGGTTAGAGCGAAGATGATTTTTAGGTCAGATAAGCATCTGGGTGGTCTGGTGTGAAACGTACATCCACAGAAAAACTTTCAGAGCCCATTCTCCCGAGCATGCAGCTTAAAAAATGACTAAATATTAAAGACTTTGTGGAAACCTGCTACTAACGCAGGATAAGAGTTTATCTGCAAATAACCTATTTTATTGCACAACTTAGTCGTCTCTTTCCTTTTACGTTGTAGATACGTACCAGATCTCCAGGGTCATCTCTAAGTGTACTTTGGTTGCCTGTCAAAAAAAAAAAGTGGTTATTGTAGCTGATGTCAGCAAAAGATTACCTCTAGGGTAAATTGTTTGTATATATATATATTTTTTTTAAATAACTATATTAAAATAACTTATGTAAATTAATATTCTTTACATTTGTATTTTAATTTTTATTAGAGATAGACCCTTATGGGTTTTTCTATAGCTGATACCGATGCCGATATGTAGAGGTCCTGTTCAACCGATGGTCGATATTTACTGCTGATTTTCTTTTTCCTATATTTAAACGTTTTTCACCTGATTTAAATGCTAAAATATCATAAACAACAGTTGATGTTAAACTTTTCAGAACACTGAAATTAACCAACTCTTGAATCTTAATTTTGTGCACTCATTATTAAAGAGTTTTATTTTATTTTTTTAAGAGTTATTAAAGGGTTTTATCTCCTGTTTTTATTTGTCTTAATTTATATTTTGTGGACCCTTGTTTGGGTCAATGATGTTTTAAATTCTTTTGTGCGTGTTCAGCATTTTGGTTTGCCTTTTGGCTGTTGGAAAGTGCTTTATAAATAAAGTTGATGATGATGATGAAAGCAGTCCTTCACTCATATTTTTAATACATTTTCAGTGGTCTCTAGCAGGAATCAATGCCTTGTAAGTCGTACTCGGAGGAGGAAGAGCTGCAGTGCGTCTGTTTCAGCACAGAGAATTCAGCCGGAGGAGAAAGCAGCTTCAGACGACAGGATTTAGTCTTATTTCCTGATATTTGGACATTTCGCCTCTGATTGGCTAACAGCAACACGACTCTACCACTGACTCTGTTTGCTCTGGAACGTTGATGTTTTATCTCCACACATAACACAAGCCTGGAGGAGTTCTGCTGTGTGGTGGAGTTGCTAATGCTAACGTTTAGCTTCTACTGGTCGAGACGTTCTCTGCTGTTTCCTGGACACTAAACCAACAACAGCCTTCCCCAAGATGGGCGAGTCCAAGTGACAGCTTGACGTAGATCTGTCAGGCTTTTCAAATCCTAGAGTTTGTCTATTTTCTATCAGGAGGTAGGTGTAGGGGACTTTTTTCACGTTCAGCCTGCATGTTAAACTCGTGACTGATCATTTTCAAAAATAACAAGTAAAAAATAGTTTCTCAGTAAAGGACCTATTTTAATCAAATTTGGCAGCCGCAGATGTGCCTGACTTTAAATTGGCTCTACTAAAGAGGTATATCTGCTGATCGATGCAATATATAAAAACTTTTAAATATTGGCCTGATATATCGGTCTATCTCGAATTTTGATGTATAATTTTTTTAAAGTCTCATGACACACAGAAAAGTTTACCCATTGGCACAAGATGAAATAATTTCTCCTTTATAGCTGGGAGTTCCTTTGGGGCTAAACTTACATAATTATCTTCCTGTTAGATTAAAAAGATGAGAGCTCATGCACATTTCCTTTGAAACCATATTTACATATTTCCTTAGGTGACCAATTTCAAAATTCTTGTATTACACATAGAAAATTTTACTCATTAGCCCACGATTAAACATTTTTGCCTTTACGGCTAAACTTACAAAATTATTTTCTTAGATTTCTTAGATCTCATGCACATTTCCTTTGACACCATATTTCCTTTGGTAGCCATTTACAAGAAATTAAAGCAAATTACCCAGAAGTTCCAACAAAGCTTCCTTTCATAGCATGCATGTATATTAATAATAATACTAATAATGGTGATATGTAATGCCTTACTTTGCCAATGGAAAAAGGGTGCATCTTTGTCTGGCCCACTTCGAGCTTGGCTATCTCAAAAGACGCCGTCCCAAGAGTTTCATCCATCACATAGTTGGCATCCATTAACGTTAACTGTTCGGGAGAAAAAGCACCAAGTTTGTGGTTAAAACATTGTTTTGCTTCACCCGGGAAACTTGTGTGTTCAACAATTACACTTTGGGACAAAGGTAAGTGTAATTTTCAGATAACCCTCAGTTTTACGTATTTTTCCTCTGGACACTAAACGGTATGAGTCAGTGTGGTGCTATTTTCCCATGCTGATAATCCTACATTACCTCACACGAGTCTAAAAATGGAAAACTGTGTTTACAAGGATTCACACTTCAATGCATTTCTGCGTCTCATCCTGAGATGACTAAATAAAACACGTCTAACCTCCAGGATGTTCGGCAGGTTGGGGTCTAATATGAAGTGAAAGGTCTCGTTCCAATTTGGGTTGATGTTATTGTCTATGTGTTTCGTCTTCTTCCTGCTCTCCGGGGCCGTCGGGATGAACAGCTCCACGTATGGATCTGGAGTATCCACTGAACAGAGACACATTCAATGTCTTACTGCACAGCAGAAACCACATCACACACATCTGAGTGACAATAGAAACTCAGATAACTTTGAGCTTTGTTGGAATAACTCCATTCCAATAAAGCTTTAGCTCAAAATAAACCAAACATGAAGCATGTTTAGAAAAAATATCCATTTAAGGACTCACGCAAGTCACCCAGCGCTCCTTTGGTGACATTCTCCGCCCGAACCACCGTCACTGTAAATTTATGAGAAATCTGATGCTCCACCTGCAATGCAAAGATTCAATCAGTTCAGTTTAGAGCCACTGTTGTGTATGGGGAAATGAGTCAAACCACCATGAAACAAAGATAACAAATCTGCATGATTAACACAGTCCTAACAGCGGTACATTAACTGCACATTTCCAGTTTGTCAGAACATCAGGTGACTCTAACGGTCCATTATTATGGAACTCTGTTTCAATTCTCATCCATGTGGATGAATAGTTTATCAGCAAACAAACGTGCAAATACAAAAATTAGTTCCGAAATGACTAAATTTCACTTTTAGCAGCAGATAGCAACTTGATGATTTTTTTTTCATTAAGAAGGAAATTATGACAAGGGAGTCATGCTAAAAGCTAGCCTGGCCTGCCAGACTCACCCTCTGTCTATTCTACACAGAGGAAGAGTCTGGATACTCAGAGGGAGCACCATGAGAGGCGGGACTAGCCAGCTCAAAAATAACCAATCGGAAAAAAGGCGGAAATGACGACTTACCGCGCGACGCTGTAATTTTTTAGCTGTAGTCAAAGATGGCGTCAAAGGAGCACTGCTAACAATATCCCTACTTTTCACGCGGAGCTGCACTGCAGTTAACCCCAGCTTTCCGCCATTTTTTACTTGTTTCTCCATTAATATATATATATGTCTGTGGGTAGCACTGCGCAAACATCTATCTTAGCGTAAGTAAAGGTGACACCACGATAAAATGTGTTTTTAGCTGGGTAAATACGTTTCTCAGTAGAAATTAATGCACTGGAGGCGAATGGAGACCCATCTAAGATGGCGGCCGGCCACTACGGCAGCGCCTGTCCATGAGGCGTCTACGTATACATGTCTGTGGGTAGCACCGCGCAAACATCTTTCTTTAGAAGAAAGGCTTTAGCGCTAGTTCTTGTGGTTTTAAAGACATGTCCAAGTCATTTAGAACAGAGGAAAGAGCCGCAGTGAACTCCGCTTCAGACGCCGTCTTCGTTGTTTATGAGAAACTCAGCGTCGCAGTGTGTGACGTACGCTGCTCAGCGCTGATTGGTTCGGTGAGAACTCTCAGGGGGTGGGGTTATTTGAATAGGAGCGTTACCAGACCCATTGCTTCCCATAAGGAAGCATTGGAATGGCTGCCAGGCTAGCTAAAAGCTATTTATGACATTTAAAATTGACATTCCAATCATTAAAGGTGGGGTTCACTGAGAAACGTGTAGCCTTGTTCTTTTTGAACTACGATCAGTCACTCTGAGTTTCACATGCATGCAGGATGTGAAAACATTCTTCTATCTCCATTGCCTGCATTAGCCGCCGAAAGAAAACAGACGGAAAAAGATTCGGTCAGAAAAAGCCACACAGATCTATGTCACAATATGAAATTTGCATTCACGGCCCCGCCCACATTGGCTCACAACCATGAAAGGCTGCTGTTGATTTAGCGTCCAGGATAGAGCAGTTTTGGCTAGTAGAAGCTAATCATTAGCATTAGCAACTCCACTAACACGGCAGAACTCCTTCAAGCTTGTGTTATTTATGGCGATAAAACATCAATGTTGCATTTTTTTAACCTAAGAAAGTAGAGCGAACGGAGGCAGTGGAAGAGTCACGTTGCTGTTAGCCAATCAGAGGTGAGATGTTCACATATCATGATTATTAATGAGTACAACTAAAAGTCCTGATGTTTTCCGTCCCCCACACCACCAACTAACTTGTACTTCCTGAAACAGGAGCGCGAGAGCTTTTTTCCACAGAAAATGACTCACGAGGCATTTATTCATTCATACTAGAGACCACAGTAGATTTATTGAAATAATGTGTGTATGTAAGAAAACTCAAATCTTTTCAAGCACTTTGAGTTTACACTAGTCAAAAAATTTCCACCATGTCGTTTACGCATGTGACGGCTTTCCCACATAAATGATGTTTGAGTTGTTGCACATTTTTGTGTGCACAAAAGCTGTGAGTTGAGTCACCTCTCGCAAATGTAACTTGTTTCCTTGCTATTATTAGAAATAGCCTCACCTATCTACTGTCTGCACCCATTGGTTACACCCCTTGAAACTTATGAATGAACTCATTTGCATTTACGCACCTGTTTGGTGATGCAAAGAATCTTTTAATCCTGCATTAAATATTTCAGTTTCAAATGCATCTGTTGAACTATTTGTGAAATCAGTTCATATGTAAACAATCTAAGAGAAATGTAAGAGAAATCGGGGCATTTATGTGAGGTTACTTTTGCATTTTGCTAACATTCAGGACCATAATGAGGTTTTATGATTATTAAGGGAAACAAGTTGCAAAGGCTGTAATTGGTGTTTTAGTAATTATTTATACAAAAAATCTTTAGCATCAACTACCTAGTTAAAATGTAAACACGCCGAGTGAGAAACTGACAGAGGTAACCTAGCATGACAACGTTTGAATGCATCCAACAGATAATCTCGTGCAGATATTCAAAACTTAAAAACAACACTGACAATCCCTCTAATCGATTCGACCTTGGTGCTGACCTTTCAATAGCTGCACTATTTGTTCTTGCAGTAAAAAAGGAAATTCACTCTGCCACAGAAAAAAACATTAGGCACTTTAATGAAATAATTCAGAATTTATTTTCTTCTTCATTTCTACTCACAATTATGTTGGTCGCCATTACGTTTTCTGCTGAGTAATTTAGGGAAGTCTTCAACGAGATCTGAAGTTTTACTCAGGAGAACATCTCAGTTTCAGAGTCTGCAACAAAGAAATGCAAACGGATGTTAAGACTTTTCAGCATTAATAAAGAATCAGAATACAGAAAGACAAATTTACTCTTTGCAACAACTGCAAATTTTATTCAAAACTTCCTCAAAAAAATCCCACATAGCTTTAGAAGTTTATCAGAACAGCCTTTTGCATCTTGGCAGGGCTGAGAGGAAGTGTGCTCAGCCACGAAGTCGTGATAAGAAAACCAGGCAAAAAATGTTTCATCATGTGTGTGTGTGTGTGTGTGTGTGTGTGTGTGTGTGTGTGTGTGTGTGTGTGTGTGTGTGTGTGTGTGTGTGTGTGTTATTTACGGTCATGATTAGAGTTAGTGTTGGTTAGAGCTGGTGACAGAACATTTGCTGCTATAGCCCTGAGACTCTGGGACCCTCTTTTTCAGTGGTCTCCTCCAAAAAGCAGCTCAAAAGGCACCTTCTCACCTTCTCAGGCAGGACTCTATGTGAACATCTGTTCACCCGCCCCTCGACCTGTCGTTTCTTTTCTGCTTGTTTTATGTCAGAGCAAGGCAGCAGGGAATGTAATGATGTGGAGCGAGTGTGTGTGGGTGTGTGATGCATGCATAAGATGCCAAAAAAGGGCAGAGTATATTTGATGATGCATGTAGTACCCCACAGTAAAATGTAGAGCTCAGTGTGTATTTGCAGAAGAGGTGATGTATTGAGCTACATTAATGATTTGTCTTTATGATGTTCAGGAATTTGCATGTGTGATGATGGCACGTCGAGCTTATTCAGCCTTTTCTCAGCTGTTCATCAATGCGTGTGGTTATTGGGGAGGACTCGGAGCACGTAGAGAGTCTGTGTGTTCACAGCAGCCGTCACGTACTTTGCAGCAGGAGCCCAACTTTTGGCAGTGCCAGTCCGGTGCACTGACCTTGTTCTGCAGCATTCAGAACAAAGAAGTGGCTGAGCTCTGCTCCTGAGCCAAAATAACCCAGACCTCCCGGCACTAAATTTTCATATGAGGCTGCAAAGTGTGAGAGGGGCCAACAGCAACATGACATGATGCAAAACAGCTGCAGTGAATGCACCTTTTAATAGCCACATACAATGCTTCCTCGTGTGCAGCATCACATCCACCTGAGACTTTAAAAGCAACAAAATAAAGAGAATGAGCTGCATTCTGAAGAAGAGCATTTACAGCTAAAGGGCACTGCAGTTTGTCAACTGGAAACAAGTCAAAGGACATCACCAACTGGTTCAGCCTGATTCACAGAAAGGGCCTGGCAGTTGAATGAATGTGCAACTTTTAATGTTAATGCATCAAAATGAAAGGCAAGAATCAAGATAGGTGAGAAAATGAATCCTGATAATTGATCTCACTCATATTTAAGTCTGTTCTGATCTGCCTTAATTCACAGTATTTGATTCCCCTTTGCAGCTGTGCGTTTTCAGTTCAAATGTAACTTTATTGACCCAGAAGAGCGGCTGGAAGCAGCCTTTACTCCACCGCAATCAACACGAATTCTCTCTGATGAACACCAGCATTTATGTGTAAACAGAAGAAACATACCTCAACGGGACGACGTTACTAACTAATAAATCCTGTTAAATGTGCCATGGTAGAGGAATAGAAAAATAAGGAGGCGCTTCTCGGCACTCACACCCGGCAGTCGGTCAGGCAGGAAGACTCGAGCGATCGCACCGAAGTGGAGAAGGTGGGCAAAAGTGACAAAACGATTCAAAAGTCAATAAAAAAACGAGAAAGTTGGAGGAAACGCGTCGCGGAAATCCCAAAGAAGAGTCAAAAGTTTGACTCAGCAGAGAAAACTGCGGCTGACGTGCGTCAAACTGCTCCAAAATGCGCTCCACTGCGCAACTTCCTCCACACGGGGGCACTGACTAACGTTTTCTCCTTTTTTAATCTAATAACTGATGATTGAACATAACTTTATTTCAAATATATATCTTTAGACAAAAAGCTGCTGCGGATTTTTTTATTCTAATAATGGTTTTTATTCCATTTATTTATTTAAAGCAATAATAATAAACCGAGGTACGACCGCATTCTTCATGAATTATTACAATTAATACATTTTTATATTTCGCTTTCCACCCGCTGGCCTTCCTACAAAGCATTTCATTAAGATATAAAGCAAAATGATTCAATATGATAATAAATTAATCAAAATTAATGGATAAATCCAAATAACAAACTTCTCAGTTAACTAGTTTTCCAATTTCTATTAAACGATTTTATTAAATTCTTTAAATAATATTGAGCTTTTTTCCTGTTTTTATCTTCCGGCAGGCATGAGTGTTGATGTCTGGACCAAACAGGAGACCCAGAAAAGTGTTGGAAAGCTGAAAATGGTTTATTACGCAGGGTTAGGGTCCACCTGGGATCCAGGAGGAGATGGGTGTTGGAGCAGAGCAGGTTCTGGTGCCAGATGATGGAGGCTTGATTAAGATGGGAAACCTGGGAAAAAGGGAATCTGGTGAAGCTCCCACTGATCCAGGAGCCAAAATCTATGAGGAAGAAGAAACTCCCAAAAAGCAGATTATAATTAAAAAAAAATAAATAAAAAAATGTCAAACTTACTTTTGTAAAGGGGGGCGTGTCTATTGCGTCACCAGCCTAATAAATAGCGAAGCGCAGGTCTGAGAGAGCACTTGTTATCAGAGGAGAGGAGAGGACAGAAAGGATTCAGAAACAAAACAAAAAGAATGCATCGGAGCTTTTGGAGTATGAACAGCCTCACATTCGCGTTTTCCCTCTTGGGTCTCTGCTTTCTTGTCTGCCAAGGAGGTAAGTGAACAAAAATTTTGAATTTTAAAAAGAAAATGTGAATCTCAAGTTAGTTAAAGAAGCTCAACAAGAGTTTTATGTAGGTTTAATTCTTAGGATTAAATGAAATATTAAGGCAGCAGCACTAAAAACACCTTGGGTGAACTTACTTCTGTATTGATTTCTTAGTAAATGTTTACCTGTGTTAACAGGTAACCCCTGCTGCTCAGAGCCATGCCAGAACAGAGGTGTGTGCACAGCAATGGGAGCAGACAGATATGAATGTGACTGCACACGTACGGGATATCATGGCCAAAACTGCACAACGCGTAAGAAAAACCAAGATCAGGCATGAAATGAATCCTAAACCCGCTCTTGTCCAGACTTGTTCGCTCATCCTCCGCTTGTTCTCCACAGCTGAATTCCTCACCAGGATAAAAATCTCCCTGAAGCCATCGCCCAACACCGTCCACTACATCCTCACCCACTTCAAGGGTTTCTGGAACATCATCAACAGCATTTCCTTTCTCAGAGATGCCATCATGAGATATGTGCTGACGTGTGAGTTCCGCTCAGATCAGATCAAGTCTTGCTTTAGAGTTTATCGATGTTAACTTGGTTTTTTCTTCATCCCAGCTCGATCCCACCTGATTGACAGTCCCCCCACTTACAACGCTCATTATGGTTACAAAAGTTGGGAAGCCTACTCCAACCTGTCCTACTACACACGTGCCCTCCCACCTGTGCCACAGGATTGCCCAACCCCTATGGGAGTCGTAGGTAAGGACACTGTTTGCCTCAGCAGAACCAGTTTGCTTAGATTCTTAAATACTGCGCAATAAAGTCTTGGTCCCATTACATCACTGGAAGAAAACACAGTTAGTGTTTTCTTTTTGTTGTCCAGGAAGTATAAAAACCTGCCTTAGTGATCAAAAATACAAAACAACTGTTAGGGAATTTTACGCAGGAATTGTCCTCCATCTGTAATGTTTAATGCTTCATTTTTTGTTCCCAGGTAAAAAAGAGCTGCCGGACGTGAAGGTTTTGGCCGAGAAGCTCCTGGTGAGGAGAAAATTCATCCCAGACCCACAGGGTACCAGCTTGATGTTTGCCTTCTTTGCACAACACTTCACGCACCAGTTCTTTAAATCTGATATGAAGAACGGACCGGCTTTCACCGTGTCTAAAGGTCACGGGGTGAGTGCAGCAGATTATATGTCAAACAAACAAAAAGAGCAAACCTTTTGTTGAAAACGTTGGCTCAGTGTGGCGTTTCCATGTTTTC
Source organism: Aphyosemion australe (assembly GCA_006937985.1). Lineage (NCBI taxonomy): Eukaryota > Metazoa > Chordata > Actinopteri > Cyprinodontiformes > Nothobranchiidae > Aphyosemion > Aphyosemion australe. Next base: position 419,292 of record SSNS01000012.1, on the reverse strand, counting down.
AGGTGGACCTGAGTCACATCTACGGCGGGGACCTGGAGAAGCAGCACAAGCTCAGGCTCTTCAAGGACGGCAAGCTTAAATCCCAGGTAGGGAAGGTGGCAGGTGCACTCCTGGTGGTTAAATGTCTCCCAATTTCATCCACGTCTAACAGTTTGTTCCTGTTGTGTCTCTACAGGTAATAAACGGAGAGGTGTACCCTCCAACAGTCAAGGATGTGGGTGTTGAAATGCACTACCCCCCTCATGTCCCAGACTCCCAGCGCCTGGCTGTTGGCCACGAGGCCTTCGGTCTGGTCCCAGGTCTCATGATGTACGCCACCATCTGGCTCCGCGAACACAACCGCGTTTGTGACGTCCTGAAGGAAGTCCACCCAGACTGGGACGACGAAAGGCTCTTCCAGACCTCACGGCTCATCCTTATCGGTGAGTTTCAAGGAGTTCCTGCAAAGTATATAGGACTTCCTGTTTTGTTGCTGGGGAAGTAAAATAATGAGATTGTGTGAAACATAAAGGTTTTGAATAGAGGAAGCTGCGCTCTTCGTTTCGGCAATCATTGATGCGTATTCAGAGAAGCAGAAACTGGTTTTACAGTTTCTGTTCAGCGTCATCATAAGGAAACATTTTGTTTATTTTTATTTTTAACTCTGCTCTCAAAAGCTTTTAAAACATGCAAATCAGGCATCAACCTTTTTTTTATTATTTGTCCTGCAGGTGAGACCATTAAGATTGTGATTGAGGACTACGTGCAGCACCTGAGTGGGTACCACTTCAAACTCAAGTTTGACCCAGAGCTGCTCTTCAACCAGCAGTTCCAGTACCAAAACCGCATCGCATCTGAATTCAACACGCTGTACCACTGGCACCCGCTGATGCCGGACAGCTTCCAGATCGAGAAGAACGATTACAGCTACAAAGAGTTTATCTTCAACACCTCTGTGATGACTGAGCACGGCATCAGCAGCCTGGTGGAGGCGTTCACCAAGCAGATCGCAGGACGGGTAAGAGCTGTTGCAGAAACTGTTAGTTTGCGACGCCTGTACGGTTTATAAACCTCCGGGGTTAACGTGAATTTGATCTGGCAGGTTGCTGGTGGTCGTAATGTGCCGGGACCCATCCTGTATGTGGCCATGAAGTCCATAGAGCAAAGCAGGCAGATGCGTTACCAGTCCCTCAACGCCTACAGGAAGCGATTCTCCATGAAACCCTACACCTCCTTTGAAGACCTGACAGGTGAGATTAATCAGAAAGTGTGACGTAGGAGGATTGTGAAGAATTTCAAGTACTTTGATTTCATACCATCGCTTCCTTTGATGATTACTGACATTCACGTCTGCCCGCTGAACGCAGCTCATACCGGTTTACTCATTATTAAGGAAGTGATCTGCACTCATACCCTTGCAGCTTTGGAGGTTAGGTACTTATTTCCATGACTCCAAGAGCCAGACATTCATTTCATCTCGACGTAGCGTAAGCAGATTGTCATCACAAAGAGCAAGATGTAAACACACGACTGAGGCGCGCTGCTTCAGAGCAGATGACACGAAACTCACAAAAGGAGAATTTATAGTGGATGAAAAGTGACTTTATGAGCAAAGAAGCAGTTTGTGTCTCTAGGGAGGTAAACAGAAGCCAGCCGCACAGAGAGGAGACATGTTTCCGGTGGATGTTAGACGCTGGACATATTTAGATTTTGTATCTGAGCCAGAGAGGAGAACCTAAACTAAATCCCTGACTAAAACTATTCTGTTTGTTTACTTCAGGAGATAAAGAAATGGCCGCCTTGCTGGAGGAAATGTACGGCGATGTGGATGCCGTGGAGCTCTACCCCGGGCTGCTGGTGGAGAAACCCAGACCCAACGCCATCTTTGGGGAGACGATGGTGGAGATGGGCGCTCCTTTCTCACTCAAAGGCCTGATGGGGAATCCCATCTGCTCCCCGGAGTACTGGAAGCCCAGCACCTTCGGAGGCAGCGTGGGCTTCGGCATCGTCAACAGCGCCTCCCTGCAGAAGCTCGTCTGCAACAACGTGCAGGGTCCCTGTCCCGTGGCGTCCTTCCACGTGCCCGACGTGAAAGAAACCGGGTCCTCGGTCATCAACTCAAGCACGTCGCACGCACAAGCCAGTGACATCAACCCCACCATCATCCTGAAAGAGAGGACTTCCGAGCTCTAACGATGAACTTAAATAGACTCTAGAATTTAGTTAATATTTACTTATTTATTTATTTATTTTTCTATTTATACTTTTTTATTTATAGAATATCTTTAAAAAAAGTAATTTTAAGCAGATTTTTTCTTATGTATATTTTTTAATTAAGAACTGAAAAGTTTGTTGTGTTAATTTTATGAAAAAAGTCATTTTTATTGTGGCAACAATAGCATTTATGGCTTCACGGTGGGGCAGTGGTTAGCGCTGTCTGTCGCCTCAGGCAGAGAGTCACGAACAACTTGTGCTGGGATTTTTTCTCCGGGCGCTCCGGTTTCCTCCCACAGTAAAAAAAAAACAAAAAAACATGCATGTTAGGTTTAATTGGAGATTTTAAATTCAAGGGGTTCAAATGAAGGCAACTGGACTTCTTTGGTTTCTTGAAGACGTTTCGCTTCTCATTCAAGGAGCTTTGTCAATTCTGACTGGAATATGGGAGGGTCGATCTTATAAACTGTAGCTGTCTATTGTTGCTCAACAAGCAGCATCTGCCTGTGAATGCCACTCCTCCCTACCTCTTGATGGGTCGTTGGCATCGTTAGCCTCTATTGTTTGTGAGTCGTTGTGTTGATTAGATGCAGGAGGGTGTGAACTGGACTGAAACTGTTTTGGAACTTGGTTCAAAGCTGCATTGTAGGTGCTGGAAAGGTGAAACCTGAGTCCTCCTCCTCTATTTAATGATGGTTTCTCCATTTTGACATAGATGGCTTCCTTCACTCCTCTCTCAAACCATCTATCTTCTCTGTCCAGAATGTGGACTTCCATTCTGGACAGAGAAGATAGATGGTTTCATTAAATAGAGGAGGAGGACTCAGGTTTTTACACACAAACAATAGAGGCTAATGATGCTAACGACCCATCAAGAGGTAGGGAGGAGGGGCATTCACAGGCAGGAACTGCTCGTTGAGCAACAATAGACAGCTACAGTTTATAAGCTTGACCCTCCCATATTCCAGTCAGAATTGACAAAGCTCCTCGGATGAGAAGCGAAACGTCTTCAAGAAACCAAAGAAGTCCAGTTGCCTTCATTTGAACCCCTTGGATTACCATGACCTGGATGACTGAGAACCTTCACCAGCGAGATTTTAAATTGTTTTCATGCATTTTTGAGTGTCTGGTGTCTGACCCCCGACTCTAAATGAGATTAAACATGTTCAGAAAACAAGTGAAATAATGTCTTAAGCTTTATAGTTTACTTGAAACTTTTGGCTATGTGCTTAAATCCTGTATTTCTAATTTTTGTGTGTTAGGACAGCTGTACAACTGGACGTTTTACAGTGTAATACAAATGTACTAAAGACACTGACAATGATTTAGCATACAGTGACATTCATTACGTTTTTAGTTGAGTTTTCCTCTTTTTAGCTGCTGAATTTTGGCAAAAGAAAAATAGGAATGTCTGTTTTTGTGTAAGCGGCGGAGTTCTTCTGAGTGACGTCTAGTCGGCTGGAGGAACGGTGTTCTGTGATTGTACGATGGTGAAATGGCAGCTTGTTGCTACTGATTTGCACTCATTCCTGGAAGGAAAAGGCGTACGTCTCTGAAATAAAATTTAATTTTCTTTAAAAAAAAAAAAGCGAGCTTGTGTTTTTGTAAGATGTTTTAAAGCAGAAAAGATTTTCCAGGTTTTTTTTTTTTTTGCTTCAAAATTGACCATAAAGTGTAATTAATTTTAAATTATCGAAAGTTTGTAATTAGTCTAAATCCAATCACAAATGACATAAAAATCAGTCATTTTACGGTGATCTACTGTAAAAGATACTAAAACATGAATCAAAAGTGGCAAATCTCATTTGACTGTTTAAAGTGAAATAATTGAATCCAATGAGAATTTTTTTTCTTTTTCCAGAACATGATGTGTTTGAGTCTTGAGCAAAACATGGATTTAATATCAGTCTGCATTTTCCAAAGACCTCAAATCACAACCAAGTTATAGAAAAAGACTAAATAATTCATCACCTTCTCTTTAGAAGGTCAGAATTTGAGCTTTACGATTTAAACTTGAAGAGTTAATTCAATTTATCCAGTGTCTGAATACATTTTCTACTGTCCTGAAAGTGCAACTAGTGGAGAACAAATTACCAACTGATAATTTATCTGAGTCACATAACCATAGAGGCACAAAACAAGAACAAACTCCCTCCAGGGTCAGTACCCTATCTTCCAATTCAATCCAATTTATTTATATACCACAATAAAAAAAACAAGTTAAAGCAAAGTGCTGTACAATAGTTAAATGTAAAAAAGAACATACATAGAAAGTAATAAAAGCAAGTTAAACAGCACCAGAGAGTTAAAAGAATAAAATAAAGAAAAACACAAACATATACAAAACTAAAAATTGACCATAAAAAGGTTAAAGGTGTCATAAAACAGACTGTATCTGTATCAGGTGCCATTGAAAATAATTCTTAAAGGGGTACTTCACTGAAAAAACATTTTTTAATCATTATTTCTGATTATAATCAGTCACTCTGAGTTTTTCATGCAGGCTGAACATGAAAATAGTCTCCTCCACCTATCTCCTGCATTAGCTTATGATAGAAAATAGACGATGAAACGCTAGGATTAGAAAATCCTGACAGATCTACGTCACACTGTCACTTAACATTCATGGACTCACCCATCGTGACATGCGACGTTGTTGGTTTAGCGTCCAGGAAACAACAGAGAACACCTCGGCTAGCAGAAGCTAACCGTTAGCATTAGCAACTCCACCACATGGCAGAACTCCTTCAGGCTTGTGTTATTTGCGGAGATAAAACATCCACGTTGCAAGTCAGCGGTAGAGTCACGTTGCCGATCGTTATCTAATCCAAGGCGAGGTGTCCAAATATCAGGAAATAAGATTCCAAATCCTTCTGTGTTCAGCTCAGCTCTGATCCAGCTCACTATAGTTCCTGAAACAGATGCACCGGAGCTGATCCATCAGCTGATGGATCTGCAATTGGGCGAAAAACAAAAATGCCAAAATCTTGTCAGAAGATCATTTTCAAGAGGGTTTTAAAGCACTTAGCCTGGAATAAATATTATGAGGATGTAAGCTGCATTGATTGGTCGACAGTAACAGGATTTTAAACAAAGATCTAGCGGTAATAGACACATGGATGACAAGAAACAAAGTAGCTTTAAATAAAGGAAAAGCAAAGTGTATTATTTTAGGATCTAAATATTCCTTAAAAGAAAAGGTTATCGTTAATGGTGGGTGACTCAAATATAGAACAAGTCATAGAAGTTAATTTATTGGGGGTTATAGTAGATGGCCAAATGTCCTGGAACAGTCATGTTAAATAGGCCCTGTAGGAAGTCCATGCCTAATCAACTGCTTAATCAGGTTGTCCAAGATTTAGTGCTGCTGTCCTATTCAGATTATGTCTCTGTAGTCTGGTCGAGCACATCTATGTGTAACATGGCTAGATTACAGATAGCTCAGAATAAAGCAGCTTGTCTGGCTTAGCCGTGTTCCTACCGTACTAGCATAGGTATAATGAATTTTCATCTGCCATAAGTGTGGATAACAGGATGAAATATTCACTTCTGTGTTTTAGAAAGTAGTTAATAGTAAAGTACCAGAATTATTTCATAGAATTTTTTTTATCTTCAGATGTTCATAATCTTTCTGCTATAGGCAGACGTCACTTAGCAGGTTTTTGTTGCCTATGTGTTGAACTACTTTAAAACAAAAAACAGTGAGTTACAGAGTAATGGTGGCATGGAACACATTACCGAATTTTCTGGTATTGGACGATAATTTGTCTAGTTATAAAATAAGCTAAATATATGATGTGTGTTTTTGTTATGGGAAATATGTTATGGTATGTTAAACAAATTGCTCGAAAGGGCGGGAAGTGAGATGTTGCAGCTTGTGTCATGGTCCAAATTTGTTTTTCTTTTGTAATTCGAGCAAGTGTTTTGGTGTTTTTTGTTCTTGTAATGTTGTGAGAATGTGTGTTTGAGTGAATTTTATTGTAAGTATTGTGAGTTGATGTGGCGTCAGACCCCAGGATGAATAGTTGCTGTGTGAAGCAGCAGCTAATGGAGATCTAATAAATAAATAAAATAAAATCTGATGGGTAGCAGCAGAGGTGTGCAATAAAATAACATCTGTGTTCTTTTCATTAAAGCTCAAAGAGTTAAGGACTACTTAGGACTTCACGGTATCAAGACATTTCAGTAGGGGGCTGGACAGGAGGTGTTTGGGGTTAAAGGTGGATAAATCTGGCAGTCATCTGCATAGCATTTTACTTAAAGGAACTAGAGGCAGGATCTTTAAAAAATCTGTAAAAAATGAAACATGTATGTTCATTTTTTCAAAGCTAATGGGTGATGAAGCGTTATAAACCTAAAAGAATGAGGCCACCCATGTATCGTTCCATTTTCTTGAACAGGCTGTTTGCTGCAAAATGCGCTGCAGTTCGGTCACGAATTTCCCGCGCTGCCCTACGGATGTGGCGTCAATTGACACTGCTTGCGCGTTCACGACAGCTTCAAAACAGAAAGAAAATGTGTTCGACACTGCAGATCGGTAGGTGGCGCTATTGCACCTTAAGTTGCTTGCCAAACGCCAAACTCCAAAAGAAGAACTGTGGGAATGGATTCTACTGCAACCAGCAAACGACCAAGCGTGGCACAAAGGAAGTTTATTCAGCGGCATCTCGTGAGTCAAAAACCAAATATGGTAAAAGACAGGCAGGGACCCGAATCTATATCGGATACGTGATTGACGAATGGAGGCTGCTTCAACTATATCTGGGACTCAAAAAGGATGCTGCCATGGCTCATTTCCTAGTGAGCAGGTAAGAAACATTATAGGTTGTGTTTAGAGATGATATGACAATGATCTGACCTCACTAATGACTCAGAGAGAGCTAGCGTGCAGTAGCATTAGCTGTGATCATGCTACAGTAGTAGCATTAGCTGTGATCAGGGCTGCAGCGTGGATTGCTTCGCCGCAATATTGTCCGTGAGAGCGGCGGGGAGTTGCCTTTTCAGCGTGAGATATTGGAGGTGTGGCGTGAGAGCGTGTGAAGAGGGTCAGGTAATGGTATTTTTGTGTTTGTGTAACATAGCCGTCTGTGCACGCTCCCGTGCTGGGCTGCAGTTACTCGCAGAGCCGGGCGCGTCGCTCGTGAGCATCGTTTCTTTTTTCCTGCCTCTAGTTCCTTTAAGATAGACCCTTAAAGGAGCAGGTACAGGGAGAATAGTAGAGGTCCGGGGATTGAACCCTGTGGGACCCCACAGGAAAATCATGCTCGAGTGGACAGAAAATGTTCAGTGTTATTGCAGAAACTTTTGTAATTCAGGAAAGAACTATACCAATTCAGTGCTGTACTTCTAATCCTGACCCAATGCTCCAGATGTGAGATAAGAAGATCATGGTCAACAGTATCAAACGCTGCCTACAAACTACAAAGCTTTCATAGTCTGCAGCTAAGAATATGTCATTAAATTTGAAAAAAATAAGCTCAACTAAAACCTTTTTGTTTCTTATTCCAACCTGCATTTGCATTTTTATGCAGCTGAAGAAGTTTATTTATTTTTTTAATAGAAGCAGATAAAACATGTAGATGCTTGTCAAGGTTTTTGTCACCAAGAAGATCAGAAAAGCAGTACAACAAACATTCAGATGGTTTGAATTTCAGTTTTCTGGCTTTGAGTGAAAGTCTGATTATCTACAGGAAAAACCTGATAACGGGAAGAGTTTTTGTTCTGATTTTGGAACATAATCCCTTTTTGAAGCGTGTAACTAAGGGGAAAAAAGGGATAAAAGTCGACAGATTGTAAAATTTTCCAGTAACCGTCTCTGCTGGGAAAAGGAATAAAAACAATGTTTTACTGTATGAGGTGTGAGGACCTCCAGAGGCGTACAGTAAACTGTGCCTCAGCAGGATGAGTTGGCAGCTTTGTAGGGGATAGAGGGATGTGAAGATCCAAAACAAACATGGTGAAAAGAATGACGACGTGACCCGTGGCACAGAAGGGTGCGTCAGACTTCCAGGCTTCACCCTTTTTTTAACACAGACAATGAATTTTCCATCGGACCTCACAACTGAAGCATGGAGCTTATTTACTCTCTTTACTTCCGCTATCTGATTGAAAACCCACACAGATCTGAATACATTGTATAAATCAAGTCATGTGCATCAGCTCTCAACCTCAGCTGAAGCAGACAAACAGTTGATTCTCCGTCTCATCGTCAATGTTCTGCACTTCAAAGGCGTGGGATGTCCAAATGGAAGGAACTTGGCCCACACAGAATGAAAGTGACCTGACTGTCTGAGCACATTATTAGTTAGTTGTTAAGTCTTCCCTGTCAGATGCCCGAGCACGGCTGTTACTATTTGATTGAGCATCAATGTGTGGCGTGCTCAGATCCTAATCTACGAACCGGGCCAGGAGAACACATCCTGCTTTGTGCGGACGTAATGAGCATGAGCAGAACGTGGGCACTGCTGCAGGAAAAACTCAGTGTGTGTTTTTCGTCTGACCGCTCTGGAGCCGGACCTAATGTGGAGACTGTGACTGAGACCAGAGTTACGTGGCACCTCACAGGTGGTGCAGCAGAGGTCAGCTGGCCGTCGCTGTAGCTTTTGAATCGCTGGCCCAGACTCTTTTTTTTCCATTTATCTTTTGAAAAAATCCCTGACAGCTGTCTGTAAAACCATAATAACTCACTACACGGGCTCTGTTTGGTGTTTTTACTTTAGAAAGGGAATTTGAAATGGTCTGTGACGCGTTTAGTTGTAATCTGATGCTTAAAAACACCTTAATTGTGTGCAGTTAAATGGGCAGGATAATGGCAGCACCTGTAAACATAATAGGTTGGTTTCAATCTTAAACAACATTAAAGGAAACGCATCATCACTTTTTATTTATGTGGATGCATAAATGACTGCGTTTACATGCAGCCAATAACCTGTTCAAAACCCGGTTATTTGCAATAACCCGGTTCCGCAAGGCCATGTAAACACCGGCAAAAACCGGGTTATTACCCCTGGGGTAACCCTTTTCTAACCCAAATATCAGGTCAACGCGTATCGGGATAACCCTTTCAAAAGGTGCGCACTGCGTATGTTCTATTCGCAAGGAATCTTGGTGTTTTTAGTAGATGAACGTCTTGTATGCGCCAGTAACCTGGAAGTGAACACGTAGAGTTCAACATGGCGAGACGCAGCACACCACATATTTGGAGCGATGAAGAAACCAGGTCAGTAACAGCAGCAATGCGCAAACAAAGGTGATCACTATTCAGAACGATCCGTTATCTGCGTGCTGCTGCTGTTGTTGTCGTCTTTGGATACAGGAAGAAAACAGGAATTGACGCATATTACGTCTTAACGTAGCCCGTACGTCCTGGTCCTGACGCTATGTAATCAGGATATTAAAAATTCCATGTATACAGGGGTAAATCTCTCTATTTGTGCATGTAAACGGGTTATTTTGAATTTTTCAGAAACCCGAATACTGACCTTAACCCAGTCATAACCCGAATACTGGCTGCATGTAAACGTAGTCAATGTGTAAGCAGTCTTTGAAGCTGCTGCTGAAAGGGCGCACACCACGGCTCACTTTTCACTTTTCTCCACCTGTGCTTGGTGAATGTAACGCCAGGGCTTTTGTCCAACAATGTGACAAACATTTTATGTGGTGTTCAAGCTGCAACTGGAGAAACTAACTACTTCCTGGATGCCATGTCAGTCTCCCATCATTCAGCGCAGAGCACAGGGACTTTTTGATGCTAAAAGCGAATGCAGTTTGTTCCATTTCCTGTGCGAGTGGCTTAACACCTCGATTAAGGCTGCGATCCAGATAACCTAAAAATGAGTAGATGTCTCATGCAAAAGTGACAAGGTGTGAAAATATGTGTGGAACTGCTCGGAACTGTCTATTTTGGGTAGTGTAGGATGGTGAAAATTGGTTGTGTTAGCTTGACCATGCATGATTAAGGGACCAAAAACTGGAAAGGCACTGATTACTCTTAAAAACGTTGTAGTGCTCATGGTCAAGCATCAACGTTTTCATTCTGCAGACCCTACGATACTCATGACCTAGGGTTTCTCCAACGTGACATCTCCACACTTCAATAATGTCATTCTTTCTGAGAGTTGGCTTCACCTCATCTTGACACATTCTCTCTAATCACATTTTATTCATACCTTCACAAGCATACAACAGTTCAGGTCACAGAGGCAGTGTTAGGACGAAGCCCAGGGAAAATGACACGTCAAGGTGGAATTCCAAGTCACGTGCACATCAGAAACTGTTTCATGCTTGGGTTTGTTCGGTTTGCCCAATAAAAAAATAAATGTAAACCTCGTTGGGTATTTATTATCTAGAGTCCTTAGAGGAAGTATACTACACTGTTTTTTTATAAGAAGCAACATCTTTAGAAATGATAAAACAGAAATTCCCCTGAGCTGCAGGTGCAGACAAGGAAAGGGGTGTGAGCAGATACAATGGAGTATTGTGCTCTGAAAAGGAAGAGATTGACTGATTAATGATCATTTTATTTGTTTGCCCTATCCTTTAACCTTTGGGATGCATGCTCTGGAATTTAAGCAGCATCAATTTAAAATATTTAAATACATTTGATCAAAAGCGGATGCAAAAATAAAGTGTGCGTACACAGTCTGTAAGAAAGAAACAGGAAATGACAAGAGCACAAATGACAGGTTTATTGTCTTTATTCATGCCAACGTGTGAAGATCATCATAACGTGACTTTCAGCTAAGGAGCGTTCCCACCTAACTGTTCCCTATTGTAATCACCTGATACCTTTCCTTAGAACTTCTTAACTATTGAGCAATAGATCTCAACATTCCATCCATGCTTTGGTGTGATCTAACTATAGTTGCTTCATAAATATCAACATTTATGACTTCATTCTCCATTTTTTACCTCTTAGAAACCACAAAACAGCAGGTAAACAGCCAGAACGTTCCCACCGACACCCCGTTACTCACCCGCCAGACATACACATCTCTGTTATACGTTACACAAGACCATGTATGGGCCTGAAGAAGCAGACGCTTGTAGGTGACACAGCACACCAGAAATGCTTCTGTTCTCTGATCTGCATTTAAACAATGACTAATCTGTGAAACAGACTAATTTAAAGCATCACTCCTAAAGTTTTATCTCAACAAGCATCTTAAATATAGTTTCACTTCCAAAATGCATCGTTGTCGACGAGCCTGTTCCCACACTAAAGGCAAAGGGAATTCCCTGTTTGCAATCTGCTTAAAAATGTGCCAACTGATACTGGAAACATGAAACTCAACAATGAAAGTTGGAAACTATGACTGATCGTGAAAATGGTTGGTTAAAATGATGAGTTGAAATCGTTCGTGATGATGTGATTGATGAAAATGAAAAACAATCTTTTGAACAAAACAGTAAACTAACGAGATGAACTTGATGAAATTTAAAGTGTTTTTAGGGTAAAACTGCAGAATTTGAGGGAAAACAACCCTAACTCTAACCCTAACCCTAACCCTAACTCTAACCCTAACCCTTGCTTTAACGCTGCGTCTTCAAGACTCCAAATTGATGAAAATCTCCACTTAGGATGAATCAAAACACCTTTTATTGATCTGGACTAAAACTTCCACCAGAGACTCTCAGAAAACCCGAGAGAGTTCAGTTCTCGCAAAAAGAGACCAGATAAACACGAACGTTTACGACAGGTGTTAATCTTTTCAGCCAGCTGTGTTTACAGTTGTAGGAGGACCACTTGGATTTACTCTCAAATAAAGATTTAAGCTCCCAACATGTTTCCATATTTACCTAACGGATGTTGACTGGTTTTATTTGATCTTGCAGTTTTGCAAAAGCAACTAATAAAAAAAATGTTCAACTCACACCCTTCCAGGCTAAATGATGTCATTTACTAAGTAAGCCTGACACACGTCACATTTCTACCTGCCTTTGTGTCTCAGCGTCTGTCTCGAACGCTGAGTGATTAACGACACGTCTCACCTTAAAAACGATGATTGATCCGCATCGTCCTCCGCGTTAGTAAGAGGAAGTCTCAAAGTTTATTCGTGTAGTCATCTTGAACGTTTGCCAAAGTGACTTCATTTGTTTCTGTCCATTTATCATTTAACCCGGATAGTTTTTCTAACAATTAAAGTTGTTATGGCGAACCTGCAAACGAACAAGCTAGGTTTTGAACGCAAACACGGTCACGGAACACTCACCCACGCTTATGCCAGAATCGGAAACCCGCAATAACGGAGGATACGAGACAGCGCTAAACACCAGTCGCCGTTTTCTACATCTAAACGTCTTTTGTTGTGACTTCAAATGGTGATTCTGGTAGTTTGTCCTAAAGTTGAAGTGGTAGCAGCCGGCTGTTTCTCCTTCTCTGATATTATTGAGCGGAAAACCTCTCACACCAGTGGTGTTCTGCTGCTAAATACGTGAGTGTGGAATGAGTGGAGGACCCAGGGAAGTGCGGCGGTTCGGTGAGACCGACAACGATGGTCCAATAGTTGCTTTTGGTCCAAAACGTGTTATTGGCGGAGATTTTTAGACAAATTCATTCATTTTTTTTCATCCATCCATCCATTTTTGTCTGCTTATCTGGGGTCAGGTCACGGGGGCAGCAGCCTGAGCAGAGAGGCCCAGACTTCCCTCTTCCCAGTCACTTGGGCCAGCTCCTCTGGGGGCATCCCAAGGCGTTCCCTGGCCAGCCAAGAAACATAGTCCCTCCAGCGTGTCCTGGGTCTTCCTTTAGGTCTCCTCCCATTTTGGACGTGGATGGAAAACCTCAACATGGAGGCGTCCAGGAGGCAGATGCCTGAGCCACATCAACTGGCTCCTCTCAATGTGGAGGATCCCTCCCAGATGACCGAGCTTCTCACCCTATCTCTAAGGGAGAGCCCAGACACCCTGCGGAGATCTCATTGCCCAGAAAACCTCATCGTATTTTTTTTATCGCCACAATATATTTATAGCTATACTATGAGGCATGAAAAAATTAAGCTAATTTATTTTTCCAAACTTACCATTGCAGCTTGAAGTGTTACGAGAGCAATGTTTGAACAAAATCAGCCATTTTCCAATGAGAACAGCAACAAATTTAACACGTATTCCTGATAACAACAGCTCTCATTACTTTTTCCACCTAAATGAAGGTTTTGGCCAATGGTGTAAATGAAATGACGTGTGTGTCTTTGTTGGAGAGCTCATTGAATCTCACTCCACAGGGAGGACAAGGAGGATTTGGCAGAACAACCTGAGAACAGCGAGGGAAGCACATTCATGAACACTTAATTGGTTTTGAGAATCTGCACGTAGCAGCTGATGAAAGATGTGAATGTGGGTTAGATGTGTCGACGCTCAGCTGTTTCCATTTATCTCGTTTAAACTTGTAACACCAAGTGATGACATTTCATCACTGGGGAAAGATAAGAAAATGAGTTTTGTGTGTGTTTAGTATTATATTTATTTAGTTATTGGTTACTATTATTCAGAAAGGAATAAAGAAGTTGCCGCTTGGTTAGATTAATTAAAACCAACTCGCCTCTGGCCATATCTAAACCAGTAGAGGTGGAGATAACTTAGTCTTCACAAGGTTTTATCTCGACGCGGTGAATAAAATGTGCTGCTCCACCAAGTAGATTAACAGGACAGGAAAGGGTGTTTCTGGTGTGTTATCATGACAGAACGGCAACAACAATCACATCTTGAACAGCTAGTCTTCTGAAAACAAGCTTCAAACATCCTTCTGCCCAACAATTAATTGTATTTCAAAGGAGAAACAAAAAAATTAACACAACAGGCATGCACACTCATGCAGAAGGTGGAGAAGAATTGGTGAAAACCCACAAATGCATGAGGTAAACACACACAATGATTTAAACCACCATCACCCTCACACAGACAGATGAAGCAACTGCACTTACGCACAGAAGCTGTCACAATAAGAGCTTTTCTGTCACCAGCGACTTTCGTCATCAGCTGCAGTTATTCACATTTTATTACCGTGATGAAGCGTGGATCTTAATGAAGCGTTTCAAGGTGATAAGAGGTGGAAAAACACGGATAGGTAGACGCTCTGCGTTTTGCATTCCTCAAAATAAATCAGGCAACTTCATCATCAACCAGGAAAAAGTCAGAACGGAGGAAGAATAAACAGGCTTTTGTCCAGGGAACATAATCAGACTCAAACTGTATTTGTAGAGCGATTTTCATGATAAAATCTGCACAGAGTGCTTTATTTGAATAAAAACAACCCATTCAGCTTAAAAATTCAGCCTTCACACACAGTTAAGCTCTTTCACACACACTCCAACCCTCACCCCTTCACTCCCCAAAACAGCTCAATCACCTGTTCCTGTAGCTTTACCTGAATGTAAAAAATAAACATTTAAATTATTTAGCTTACACTGAGAAAATCTGATGCATCCAAGGGGCAGGCATGGATCTGAATTAACAAAAAAAATTACTTTATAGTAAAAATTAAAAATGGGGCTTCAGCAAAAATCTAAAACATAAGAAAATCATTCATTAAGACTGACAGGAAGCACGACAAACACATGAGAAAACAACACAAATAAACCCTAAAGCCCTGATCTGTCTTAATACACTTTCTCTTGATAAGTAAATAAGTAAATTTTATTTTTAAATTAAAAAAAAGAAGAAAAACAAGATTTCCATAAAAGCAGATTTAAATAAAAGGCTTTTTGAAGGTGACCAGACTGTCAAAACTACATATGGATATATTTACTCACATTTAGGCACCAAAACAAAGATCACGACTTAGGACGATATTTTCATTGATAAAATCTCCTGTATGTTTTTTTTTCTGTCTGAAAATCAGTTATGTGTTCACATCGATGGCAAATGATGTGATATTCTCCATTTTCTCCAACAACTTAGAGTTTATTTAATGTGTAAAATTAATCAAAAATCCCTTTATTACTGCCTATGTTCTCAGGATTTTGTCCTTCTGTGAGTCAATTTGGAATATCACAAGAAAACAAAAACTAATTCACAAAAGCACCAAAATCAGACCAGTAACTATAAACATGTGTTACGTTTAGGGACAGATGCTTGTGGGTTTGTTGTTTTTGTTGCATGAATCAGTGAGTGTGCGTACGCTGACGTTTAAAACATGATCACTTTTAGCTGTTGAGGTTTAGAGCTCTGAATCATTTAACTCTTTATAAACATCAGAAAGGTTTATTTACTGTAAATGGAGCTCTGATGAAAGAGCACTTTAGATCTTTAACTCAAGTCATAACAAAACAGAAAACATGCTTATTTACAATAAACTCATGAGTTCAAAAATGTGTTATTTAACACGAGATTCAATAAAAGAATAAATGTGTTAAAGTAGAAAAGTTAAAACATTTTTTGTTGGCTTTTTTTTCTGATTTATTTATTAAACTTAATAATGGCTGCAGAGTTCCATCTGACAGGGACTGATTAGCAAAAACAATGTTATAAATAAGGTAGACGACTAAAAAGGTGAAGCAGCTGAGAATCAGCTCCTCTAAATCCGAGACCATGGTCTTGAGTCAGAAAAGGGTAGAATGCCTTCTCCAGGTCAGGGACGAGGTCCTGCCCCAAGTGGAGGAGTTTAAGTATCTCGGGGTCTTGTTCACGAGTGAGGGAAAGATGGATTGGGAGATCGATAGACTGATTGGTGCTGCGTCTGCAGTGATGCGACCGTTGTACCGGTCTGCCGTGGTGAAGAGAGAGCTGAGCCGGAAGGCGAAGCTCTCGATTTACCGGTCGATCTACGTTCCTACCCTCACATATGGTCACGAGCTTTGGGTAGTGACCGAAAGAACGAGATCACGGATACAAGCGGCCGAAATGAGTTTTCTCCACAGGTTGTCTGGACTCTCCCTTAGAGATAAGGTGAGAAGCTCGGTCATCCGGGAGGGGGTCGGAGTAGACCCGCTGCTCCTCCACATCGAGAGGAGCCAGTTGAGGTGGCTCGGGTATCTAGTTAGGATGCCTCCTGGACGCCTCCCTGGTGAGGTTTTCCGGGGAAACGTCCAACCGGGAGGAGACCTAAAGGAAGACCCAGGACACGCTGGAGGGACTATGTCTCTCGGCTGGCCAGGGAACACCCTGGGATTCTCCTGGAGGAGCTGACCCAAGTGGCCGGGGAGAGGGAAGTCTGGACCTTTCTGCTTAGGCTGGTGACCCCGCAACCCAACCTCGGATTAAAAAGGTAAATCAATCTGAAAATATTTAGTAAACATCTTGTTTACATTGTGAACCATTGTGCAAAAGATTTAGGCAGGTGTGGAAAAAATACTAGAAACAATGAATGCTTTCAGAAATTAAAGTGTTAATGATTTATTATCAACAATCAACAAAAAGACGTGAATGAACAAAAGAGAAATACAAATCAAATCAATAACTGGTGTGACCACTCTTTGCCTTCTAAACAGCATCAGATCTTCTAGCTACACTTGAACACAGCTGTTGAAGGAACTGGGCTGGTGGGTTGCTCCAGACCTGTGGGAGAACTACCCACAGATCTTCTGTGGATGTAGACTTCCTCACATCCTTCTGTGTCTTCATGGAATCCCAGACACGCTCCATCAGGGCTCTGTGGGGGCCACACCATCACTTCCTGGACTTCTTGTTCTTTTTTACACTGAAGATAGTTCTGAATGACTTTGGCTGGATGTTTGGGCTCACTCACTTTGCATTTTGTACATTGATAAAAACAGAAACAATCATTATTTCTGAAAGCATTCTTTGTTTACAGCGTTTTGTCACATCTGCCTAAAACTTTTGCACAGTACTGTAAAAGTATTTAAATTGTTGTTTTGGAAGAAATTACAAGTAAATAAAGAAAAGTGAAAGATTGATTAGACCATCCATCCATCAGCTAATTAGGTCACAGAATCACAAACAGGAATTTTATACCGGATCGGTCGAGGCCCGGGTCAACAATGGCTGCTGCTGACCTTGGTTCTCTTTGGGAATGACGAGGATCAGGCATGAGTACAGCAGAAGGACAGCTCATGTTAGATGTTTTGAAGGAGAGACAATGACTACATAGGTAGAAGGATGCTGAGGTTGGAACCACCAGGCTGAGAGGATGCGGTGAAAGAGGGCATGACGTTAGTTGGTGTGAGGGTGGAGGATGCAGCACAGAGGGATGACTCGCTGTGGCGACCCCTGAAGGGACAAGCTGAAAGAGAAAGGGAAAGATGTTTGATGCAGAAGATAAAAGACAGAAAGATAAAAAGTCAACATTATGGGGACTCTAAGTGCTTTGGAGAGTTTTATTTGCAGTATAATGAGGACTTCTGAGAGGTTACACGAAGCACAAACGTCTGCAGAATTTACTTTTTCACTCAGCCTTTTAGTCAGGCTCAATTTAACAGTTTTGGTTCATATTAGGGGAAAAAATCAAACTATTAATCAGTTCTTTTATTCAATTCAGTGAAAAAGAACAGTTGTGTTTTTTATTACTGTGAATTTTTAATATTGCACAAACTGAACGTGGCAAAAGAGCCTGCTCAGCCCTTTAGGTTGGAAAATGCTGCAAAATGACAGAGAAGACTTTGCTGAGTGCTTCATAAAAACTAAACATTAACCTGCAACAGTTTCATTTAAACTGCTGTAAATCTAATGTACACTTAACCCACCTTGCCTGCTGGTGGTGGTCAGAGGGACTGGTGGCGCCAGTGTATCAAATACAGGTCGTTTATCATTTATCCCAGTGTCAGGGTCTGTCCCTTGTCCCTGTTGCTCCCAATCAATACTCAACTCACTGGTCCCTTGTCTCCAATCACCTCCCTCTGTGTACATAAGCTCTCTGTTTCCCACAAAACGAAGATATTTTTCTATGGTTTGGCCTGTCATCCACTCAAAAGTGAAGAAAAACGGCACCAAGAACGATTCTTTCATAAACTCCAACCAACGTGGACATTTCGACTTCTCTATTGTTAGTGTTTGCTTGTGGACAGAAATAACCAGGGTTTTAGGTTTAGATGATGTCACTGCTTGTGACAAAAATGATTTGAATTCACGTGTGCGACCTGTGTTTACACCAAGGAGGAAGCTCTGGCTGCAAAAGTGAAGCCAACACAGAAGTGAAAAAATTGCAGTTCCTCCATCATCCACTAGGGGCTGGCTCCAGAAAGGAGCAAGTTCCCATTGACTCCCATGTTAAAATACCAACTTCACAGCAGGAATAAACATGTTTACAGCCTGGTTCAAAAAATATTTTTATTTTATCCGTTTAGATGCAATTAATGCTTGAAATTATGAATAATTGAGGGAGTGTCCTTTTGATTGACAGGTAGCAGATGAGCTGTCAGTGCTGTCAGTTTCTGTTTCCAATCATGTTATTATTAAAGTATTTATTGCATTTACCTGGCTGCCTCCATTGATCACTCACCTGCCCTTTGATCCAACACCACACCTCGCACTGGCACTCAACTGGCACTTCCTGGTTAAATAAAGGTAAGATAAAACAAATAAAATAATGAAAACATCCTAATATATAACTGATAATAAACTTCTTGGTTTTCTGCTTTGTGATCATGGGTTTTGGTGCCATCATGTCCCATTAATAGAGCAAAAAACACAGCAGTGATTTCAAAAGCAAAACTGCTTCAGGATTGCGCTGCAGCATAATTCTTAGAAGAACCTATTAAATGCTCAATGCTTTTCCGTTTGTAATAAATGAGTCATAGCTGGGTTTAGCAGGAGTCAGTTGAGCTGGATGTGTGAGACAAGCGGAAGGGGGGTGGAGAGCAATGAAGCAGAGCTAAGAGATAACAGGTTTCCATTCAGGAAATTATAGATGTACAGATAAATGTGTACTGTTTGTTCAAACGAAAACTATTTACCAACAGAACCTCGTTTACTCTAAATTAAATTTCTTCTCAGCATACGTGAGCCGTACTGATGCTTCAGCAAATTTGAAACTTCTCCGGTTTCTGCCTTTAACGCTCCCCGTGTTGCATAAATCACAGTCAGCGCTTTGGGAGGATCTTTGAAAGTCACGTGTGATAGACGGCCCGTGACTGAACCTGCTGCTGGTTCAAACTGCTCCAAACCGCTTCCAAGTGCTTCGAGGATCTCTGACTCATGCAGAAAGTAAAGGTCTGAGCTTCCGGTGTCGTTTTTCATCCAGACTGCAGAGAAATCTGATGTTCTCTGGAATGTTTTCTGGAATGTTTTACCAACAAAGAGGAAAACACAGAAGAACACCTTAAAAATAAAATGTAATTTTAACAAAAAAATCATTCTAATCTATAAAAACTTTGCTTATTTTGAGAAATAATGTGTGACGATTGTTTCGTCAGCCTCCATGTAACCTTGATTACCTGTTATGATGATGTTACCCTTTGTTCTGAGCTTGTTTGCTCATGTTGTTCATTTGTTTTCTCATTTTTAATCTGTCTCACTCAAAATATTAGATTGCAATCTCGCACTATGACATCACAACTCCTCCTTGTGGTTGGTGGGAGCTTCCAAACCATGAGAGAAGCCCCCATCACACCTACGCACCGCCTCCTCGACAAAACAAAACCAGAATGGAAAAACGAATGAATGAACAGCGTTTGGGTAGACGTCACGTTTTCCCTCTGAACTGGAGTAGTGGTGTGGGGCCCCTCAGCTGCAAACAGAAACACTAACATAACTGAGGAATGACTAACATCCATGAATGAGCCGAGCAGCGGAGGCTGGACTGAGGACGAGCGTGAAGGATGCCTAACCACTCCCAGCTTCGACTCGGATAAGTCAGGTCATCACACAACAGACACACACTCACCATGCATGGATGGTGACCACTTAGCTGCTGACTGACAACCACCTCATCCTGTGTCATTTAACTTTCTCTTATTTCACAATATCACTAAGGATGACGATGATGAACTTTATGAAAAAAGAAAAATATAGAATAATGTTTTATTAAACAAGTTAAAAAGCAGCTCTGGTTTTATATCATGAGTTTAATCATATTTCTGTTAAAACGCATCATTCCTGATTCAAATAAGTAGGAAAAGAAGTGGGAAAAAAACAAATTATGACTAAAGAAGACACAAACATCCTAAACAGCAACTTCACTCATTATTTTATAACTATTGTTTTCATGTGTTGTAAAATTTAGAATAATAAGTATTTTAGCAATTTTAATGATAATGTTTGCTGTTCTCATTTTTATTATTTTAATATTTTAGAAAAAAAATTAATTACATTTTTTTATAATAATATTTGCCATGAGAAAAATATCAGAAAACTGCACCTTTTACTAAAGTTAATCACAATGAAAGGGTTTTGATCCCCTGAATTATAATAAAATAATTGTTTATAGGTTGATTTGTGTAAATTTGTGTGTTTTGTGCAAAACATGACAATTTTGGGGTTGATTCATGCTTAAATAAAAAAAGAACCACAATTCATTTTTGATTTTGTTATAAAATCTTCCCGTATTTGAGATACATCTAAAAGTACACATGCGCTACAGTTGGTTTCTTACGTTTTTATATTTATAATATTGATGCCCATTCACATATTCTGCAAAAAAGTAAGAACTAATACTTGAAAATGATAACGTGCAAAGAAGTGGAAAGATAGGTTTATTGCATTAGTGGTGAATGGCATACACACTTTTAATTCTAAACTATTTTAATTAATAATTTTCATTCTTTTTAAAGGAACATTGTCTTCTTGTGACTTTTGACCGTCTAGGAAATAAAATCCTTGCACAGAGAAACACCAACAAAGCAAATCTTGTTAAATAATATTTTCCATAAGTCAGACAGGTTTCTGCTTGTTTACTCTCATGGGACATTCAAACAAGCAACATCCCTATCTCATAGGTCAGTTTCCTCTTCTAGGTGATTATTTTCAGACCTGTAGTTTACACACACTACATCATGATTGTTCATGTTTGCTTTTAGAATTTAATAACATTTACTGGCTTACAGTATTTGTGAACAATATGTGAAAGGGATCTCTAGTTTTAAACATGCAGACAATCTTTGTTTAACTTTAAAAACTTCCTTGTTGGAGCATTTTTTCCAACACAGTGAGGGGTGGAAAAAAATTTATAAAAATTATATTATTAACAGATTATTGTAAAAATGACTGATATTATTAATTAACTGATTTACACCACGTATCTATGTTGTTTCCATAAAGGTTATGGGAGATTGAATGTTGTCAGAATATGCGATGAACCTTTAAAAGGTGTATTTATTTAGTTAAAGGTTACTTGAGGCGCTGTAGAAGGATCATTAAATTTAAGACACTCCAGCATCAATGCTGTTGTCATCTTTGTTTAGGTTTACCTGCTGGTAATGTTAATGTGTTGGTGTGTTTTAGTCAGCAGGGTTTCTGTACTATTTATTAAACAGGTCCTTCATTGAAAAAACATTTTTTACTTATTATTTTTGAAAATGATGGGTCACTCTGAGTTTTTCATGCAGGCTGAACATGAAAATAGTCTCCTCCACCTATCTCCTGCATTAGCTTCTGATAGAAAATAGACGGTGAAACTCTAGGATTTGAAAATTCTGACAAAAAATTTGGTTTAGCGATCAGGAAACAGCAAACGTCTCGGCTAGTAGAAGCTAACCGTTAGCATTAGCAACTCCACCACGCAGCAGAACTCCTCCAGGCTTGTGTTATTTGTGCAGAAAAACATCAACGTTGCAGAGCAAACAGAGTCAGCAGTAGAGTCGTGTTACTGTTATCCAGTCAGAGGAGAGATGTCCAAATATCAGGAAATAAGACTCCCGATCCTGTCGTCTGAAGCTACTTTCTCCTCTGGCTGAATTCTCCCTGCTGAAACAGGCACACTGGAGCTTTTCTTCCCCAGAGTACGACTTACAAGGCATTAATTCCTACTAGAGACCATATGAGTGAAGTGGTTTGGCTAATGTTACAAAATATTAGATCTAGTTTTTAATTGAATTTATTTTAATTATTGAAAAACATATCAAGAGAGAGTGTGCTTGGTCATAACAGTGGCATGGGAACCCTGGTCCTCACAGGCCACCATCCAGCATGTTTTAGAGGCTTCTCTGCATTAACACAGCTGATTTTAATCATCAGGTGATTAACAGGATTCTGCAGCGCTTGATGAAATGGTGAACAGGTAATTCAACCATTGAGTGAAGTGTTTCGGAGTAGGGAAACTAGACTACAACATGCTGGATAGGGGCCTTCGAGGACCAGAGTTGGACACCACTGGGCTACAGGGACAGAAAAAACTCAGACTTTCTCCAAACAGCTTCATTTGGTAGAAATATACAGAAGCCCTGCTAGAAATAAAATACAGGCAACAAAATTAAAACACACAAAATGTTTTATCTCTTCATACTTTCATTTATTTCCACTTTTTGAAAGACTAAAAAATTAGAGAAAATATTTTAAGAAATTTTTTTTGTCATCTGAAATCCTTCAAGAGATAAAAGGAACAATTTAAAAAATAAAACAACTTTTTAGGACTTCCATAGTAATACAGTTGTAAGCCTGGGGATAAAACACATTGGGAGAGACGTGCACACAACAAACTCTTTACCTTCATTTTCTGCATAAAAAAAATCCAGGACAGAATTTTGATCCCATGTTTGTTGGACAAAAAGTGTGAATGATAGGGAGAAACCATTCCCATGTTTGAAAGGGAATTTTTTTTCTGCAGGAAATCACAGTTTGACTTTTGCTTGGTCCTGATGGGAAGACTTACATGGAAAAACAACCGACTTTAGTCAGAGAGAGTGTGTCTCAGTGAACTGGAAATGAAACCTCCTGACTCACAGACACAAAAACGTTGTTTTTTTACACCGACCCTCCAATAAAGTAAGACTGGACTTTCATGCAGCGTAATATCAAACAGCTGTCATAATAGTAGGAAATCCTTTTTCTCTGTTTGTGAAATTCCAGATTCTGCAAAGTTTCAGGACTTTGGATATTTTTCAAGCACAAACTCAGCAGGAAATTTGACAGAAAAGGTTAATTTATGAAATATGTTAATACTTTAATCATAAAAAAATATTTATGAAGCTTTTTGTTTTTGTTTCCTGCCTTTTGCCCTTTTTCCATGACCTGTGTTGTCACATCGCGGTTTTTGACGCTTGAATGAAACTTCCGTAAGGAACAAAATGACAAGTTGTTTAACCAGCAATAAGCCGCCTCACCTGAGTTCCACCTGCTACATTATCAAGCGATCGATCAGAGGTGTCGGGGAAAGCCGTTGCTCTTTATGTGTTCTAGCTACTTCCAGCTTGTCTGAAGAACTGAGTCACTGCAGCTAAATAAGGACAAACAAAAGATGGATAGCATGTGGGAGAGACACAAAAGAGCCATGAGCACAGACATGCTGGCTATTTGCATTCCACACCTGATTGTCCCATTTCCTCTGACTCATAATTGAAACATTAATAAAATGTGTCCAGCTTCAAGAGAAAGGCAGATTCATAAAACACACTCACTTTATTTACTCCAACTCAACTTGGTTTGGTCCTGTTGGGAAAAATTCAACGTGAAACTCTTTATTTTTCTGCTGCTGTGTTCTCTTCTTGCTCCTGCACGAACAGAACATGCTGGAACATGTAAATGTGTATTTATAAACTAAACGGATGCACAGTGGCCCCGGTGCTTCACAGAGAAACAAGGAAATGTGAGGTTTCAGATTTACCAAAACCAAAAGGCTCTGCAGTGTTTCACTCTGTGTTTGTTTTAAATACAAGAATATAAATAAAACTAAAATTAATGAGAGAAATAAGGACATTTTGGTGTTTTTTGTTTGATAAAGGTCTTGTATTGTCAGACTGGTCATGTGTGTGTCTGTGAATTAAATCCTGGAAGCAGAAGACTGACCTCTGCTGTTTGAAGAAGGTTTTGCAAAACTCAGGCTGAAAGTGGAATTGATGCTCTAGAAATAACTCATAAAAAAAATCCATAAGTTTCTGGCACAGGTGTTTTGTTTCTCTATTTGAACACACTGGTTTGACCTGTAAAATGTTACCATTGATTATGCCTTATTTATTTTAATTTTGATTGGAATTTAGCTTTGAAGGTATCAAACTTGACAGCATATTGTGCAATGATATCGTGATTCTGTGCCCTCAACTGCATTTCAAGAATGGTAGAATTTCATCTCTCCGGCAGGCTGTTGATGGAGAGACTTTATAAAAAATGAAGTTCCAGTTAATTAAAATATATTTTTACGTGAATGGTTATCTGTGGTCCGTAGCGTGACATGATCTCCAAGCGGGGGTGGGGTGCTGTCGGTGAAGGGCAGTGTCAGGGTGGGGGTGAACGTTCTGTTCTCCAGCATGAGAAATTTGAGGTGTGCCATGAGAGCGTGTGAAGGCAGTGAAATGTGTGAAAGTTCTTTTGTCCAACAGCTTTTTACTTAGTGGCTTATTCAATTCAGTTTATTTATATATCGTCTCAAGGCACAAAGTAAGCATTTGATACCATTTTACAATAAGGGTCCCTTTATTTACGTTACTTAGTGCATTATTAAGCATTAGTAAACTATTAACAACTGCTTAATATCAAGTCTAATCCAAAGTGTTAGTCTTTTAGTGTAGTCCTTGTTAATCCTTTAGTGTAGTGATGAGCATGGGATTTTTGAAACATTTCAGTCAGGCTTTAGAACTGGTCATAGTCTGCACTTTTATTGGTTTTTAACATTTTTAGGGTGAACGACTGAGGTGATGCAGTTATCCTTTTATTGCTGGATCTGTCAGCAGCTTTTGACACAATCAATCATGGAATGTTAATCAAGCAGTTGGACAACTGAGTAGGGACCGTGGGGTTGGCTCTTCAGTGGCTGTCCTATCTGGCTGGAAGGATTTTCTGTGTTAGGATGTGGGACTATTCATCCTCCAGTAGAGCTCAAATGGGGGATTCCTCAGGGCTCTATTCTTGGTCCTTTACATTTTTCATCCCTATGAAGAATGCTGTGATGAATCTGGGGGTAAAGCTAAATGCAGCCCTCAAGTTGGACAGTCATAAATATAGTGGTGAAAACCTGTTTTTTTATATGTGCCACATCAGCAGAGTGAAGTCAATGTTATCTAAATCAAATCTGACTGTATATATATATATATATATATATATATATATATATATATATATATATATATATATATAAAGGACCAAGAATAGAGCTTTTACCGTCAGTGTGTGTATATATATATATATATATATATATATACACACACACACACACACTGACGGTCAAAAGTTTTAGAACACCCCAATTTTTCTAGTTTTTTATTGGAAATTATGCACATTGCACTCTGAAATTAATATGAGCAGATAATATTGCCCGAAACACTTCAGAATTCATCCTACTGCTTTTGTCAGCAGTCACATCATCAATAAGTACAAGAGAACCAGTTCCATTGGCAGCTCCGAGGGTGTACAAAACCACAACAAAGTCCATTTAATTGTTTGTTTTTTACGGAAACAAAGCCAAAATTGGAAAGTTCTAGAAGTATTATTGATTTGTTTAATTTTAAAATTGATACTGAAATTTTTTCATCTGATGCCACCATGGGTTACCATGACAATAATGCTGTACTTTTTAAAACCGCTCTTATTCTGTGACTTATGAGGGGACACTTTCAACCTGCAGAGGATATAGGTCAACAACATCTTACAGAAACGGTAAGAAAAATAATGTTTTTTGCACTTTTCGGTAAGACTGTATACTCCTCTGCCCCGCTGAAATGGATTTTTGAAACTTTGACTTTTACCAAATCTTTCATGTTAGTACACGAACTATCTGCAGCAGAATCATGTTAATATTAGGGCGATTTGGGCTGCATGTCAGATCTTTAAATGGAAATTTAAATTATTATAAAGTACTGTGTGCTTAGCTACCATCATATCTTTACCAGAATTAGTGAAACATGGCTGCAGATTTTAATTGCTATTTTCTAAAGCATTTCCTCAGATATCTTGTGTTCTTT
Source organism: Aphyosemion australe (assembly GCA_006937985.1). Taxonomy (NCBI): domain Eukaryota; kingdom Metazoa; phylum Chordata; class Actinopteri; order Cyprinodontiformes; family Nothobranchiidae; genus Aphyosemion; species Aphyosemion australe. Next base: position 393,160 of record SSNS01000012.1, on the reverse strand, counting down.
TGAATATTCCAGAGGTGATTCCTGGATAGAAACGAGGAGTGAGGTGTGCCCAGCAGAAAGATGTCGTCACTAGAACAGGTCGGTTGATTTAACTTGTAGATCTGAGATTTTGGTTAAAAGTTTTGCTTTGGAAAAATGAGTTTGCTAAATGCATAAACATGAAATCTGGTTGCTATAGGAAACATCTGAAGCGTTTGAAAAAATGTAGGCAATATTCTAATGTTCTACTTATGTGGTGTCTGTTCTGAAACTATTATGTCATTGTATTATGATAGAACTTAATTAATCCGCTTCTATTTTTCCAAATGTAAATATGTTTGTGAGAAAACATTTCTGAAAATAACTGGATTATTAGTTTTTTGTTTTCTTTTACTTTATTTCAAAGAAACAGTCCTGCAAAGAAGAGGAAAAGGTTGACAATGAACTGAGTGTAAGACCGTTGGATCGACCAACCAAAAAGGCAAAGAAGCAGTACTGCTGCGACCAGTGTGACAAGAGCTTTGGTTTTCCATCAAGGTTAAAACTTCACCAGAGGATCCACACTGGAGAAAAGCCGTTTCCCTGCGATCACTGTGGGAAAAGCTTTAATCATTCAGGGAGTCTGAAACTTCACCAGAGGATCCACACTGGAGAAAAGCCGTTTCCCTGCAACCACTGTGGGAAAAGCTTTTCACAGTCAGGGAGTCTGAAAAGTCACCAGCGGATCCACACTGGAGAAAAGCCGTTTCCCTGTGACCACTGTGGGAAAAGCTTTTCACAGTCAGGGAGTCTGAAAAGTCACCAGCGGATCCACACTGGAGAAAAGCCGTTTCCCTGCGACCACTGTGGGAAAAGCTTTTCTCAATCATTGAGTCTGAAACGTCACCAGAGGATCCACACAGGAGAAAAGCCATTTCCCTGCGACCACTGTGGGAAAAGCTTTTCTCATTCAGGGAGTCTGAAACTTCACCAGAGGATCCACACTGGAGAAAAGCCGTTTCCCTGCGACCACTGTGGGAAAAGCTTTTCTCATTCAGGGAGTCTGAAACTTCACCAGAGGATCCACACTGGAGAAAAGCCGTTTCCCTGCAACCACTGTGGGAAAAGCTTTTCACAGTCAGGGAGTCTGAAAAGTCACCAGCGGATCCACACTGGAGAAAAGCCGTTTCCCTGTGACCACTGTGGGAAAAGCTTTTCTCAATCATTGAGTCTGAAACGTCACCAGAGGATCCACACAGGAGAAAAGCCATTTCCCTGCGACCACTGTGGGAAACGTTTTAATGACTCCGCGAATATGAAACGTCACCAGAGGATCCACACAAGAGAGCAGCAGTAGCGTGTGTGACGAGGACAAGGAGAGTTTTCATGTCACCACCAACATTTTCACCGTGACATCACAAGGAGTAAAAAATATTTTAATGGGTCAAAGCCCAAAAAACTTTGTTTCAATAATATATTGATCTGCATTCATTTCAATGTGTGAAGTTTTTTTTAAATGCAAATACACACAAAACAATAATTATTTTTGCAAAACATTCTAAAATTACTGCATTTAAAAGTTTTTTGATCTTTATTTTATCAAAGACCCACTGAATATACGTTTTGAAAGAGGACAGGCCACATGAACAATGTTACTCTCAGCTGTGTTTGTTCAGCGCATAGAAAAAATTAAATATTATCATTCTACTGTTACTTTGAGCATGAGTCAGGACAGTTTAAAATGTTTTACAGAATGGTCAGATCTACTTAGAGGTTTAGAATTTGGCTTATTAACCCTTTATAGGGCACTCATTGAAGTAGTTTAAAATTTTAAATTTCAACCTCAGGGTGTTATAACAAAAGTATTTTTCTGTTGTTACAATTTTCAAAAATATTTATTTTCATGGAGAAAATCAGTGCTCAAATATGGACGCTGGCCCTGTTCTGGTAAAAGAAATCACAAAATAAAAAACATGAACAAGTTAAAACAAACATTATTTTTTAATAATATAGATAATAAGTGTCACGCTCCTCACCTGAGCTCCACAGCGTGAGCAGTGAGGAGGGATGTAGCGTGTGATTAGACCCAATCGCAGGGAGTGCTAGCGTTGGGTGACGTCTAACACGCAGTTTATTATAGGAGCACCGACACGCACCTCGAAGTGAAACGAGGACGTGGCGGTGTTCCAGAAAGGAAAAAACGGGCTTACTGTTTGGATGCAGATGGATGAGGTGAGCGTAGGAGCTCTGGATCGTCTGGCGGGAATGTGGAGCCATGACGACTGGAACGGATGAAAGCTGTAGCCGGCTGGCGTGGATCTGAGCCAAGGGGCTAGGAAGCTAAAGCGTGAGGTGAGCGCCGGAAGCTCTGGGCGCACGGCGTGACCTACGGAGCCGATGCGCTGGAGAAATAAAAGTTTAAGGTAGAACTGAAAAACGCTACTAAGCGAGGCGCCGTTAGATCCGAGACGAAACGGGAACGCCAAGGCTACGGACAGAGAAACGATGAACCAGCCTGGAGTTGCCGAGAAGACTTCCTGAAATAGTGTGGACGTGATGACGTGGAGAGGTGCGTGACGGTGTGGGGAATGCTGGGAAGTGGAGTCCTAAGTATGGTGCGGTGTCAGAAGGATGGCTGGAAGGCAGGAATCACGACAATAAGACACTTTAGAATAATCTAGCTAATTTTAGAACATTATATCACTGTAGAATAATACTGAATACATCACAATTATTAAACAATATAGAATATTTTTATAAAAACAGATTACTGTAGAATATTTTTGGAAGTTATAGAACATTAAATGCCATTTCTGATCAAATATAGATTTTTAGAATATTATGTATTTGAGGATCTGCCTCAGTGTCACCCCCTCTGTTTTTTTATAGAAATCTTAGTTTAAAACTGAAAATTATATTCAAAATTATAATAATTATTATTACTGTAACCATGATCATAAAGATTATGTCTAAAAAACAACAGATTTTACCTAAAAATATACATAATTTCTTTTACTTGTTCAGGGCGTGTGATCAAATGTGGCAGCTTTGATTTTCATGCTCTGATTTCGCCAACTTCATTGAGTTTAACATTTACAACACATATATCCTTATTTAGCACCACTAGTCAACCTTGTGATGTGAGAGTTTCATAAACCTAGCATTGTTAGTTTTAGAGATCCAACCGCAAACACAAGAGGAGACGAGCTCCAGGAAGGCAGTTTTCTGGTTTTTCAGACACACAATATTTGGCGCGTCGTAGTCCCGCGCTGATTGGTCGAACGGCGCCATGGTACAAACTGTGACTAGCTTGATCTGTGATGATTGGTTGGGAGAAATCTCGTAATTCTAAGAGTCCGTGAAAAGGCACACCGACATCATTTATGATGTGAGTGGAAGTGTCTAAATATGGCCCTATAAAGGGTTGATAATAAAATAGCTTCACAGAGTTTTTGCACAAGCAGAATAACTTCTAAAAGCAGCAGTTCATACTTGCCAACAATATCAAGTGCTTTTTTTCTGCTTTAAAGTGGTCAGAATTTCTAAGTTGAGATGCTGTATCATTTTTAAAAAGCGCCAATTTTTTGCACATACTAAAAAAAATCCATATCTCATCCAGGCTAAGCCCCGGAACTTCTTCAATCCTAAACCCGCCCCTGCGAAAGGTGACAGATCATTTGCTGCTGTGGCCCCCAGACTCTGGAACTCTCTGCCCCTGAGCCTGAGATCAGTGGACTCAGTGGTCTCCTTTAAAAAGCAGCTGAGAACTCACCTGTTCAGGCTGGCTTTGGTGTGACCTGCTGTTGATTCTTGCTGCTGTTTCTACCAATTCTGTCTTTCTCAGGATCCCATGATTACCTTTTCTTATTTATTTTTCTCTTCCTTCACATTTTTTTATCTTAATTTTTTCCTTTTTCCCCATTTTTATTACAATATTTTTAATCACTTGTTTATTTATGTTTTTGTTCTTGTGAAGCGCCTCGTGGTTTGTATCTTGAGAGGGTCTACATAAAAAATTGTTTCTTCTTCTTCTGAAGTGAATTTCCCATTAAAAAGTCTATTCTATTCTATTCTTGGTTGGTTTGTTTTAATAGCTTCTTTTCTTTTACTTTAGTTTCATAGTAAATCAACCATAAACACACACTGACTTATTAAAAAGCTGAATTGTGAGAATCGTTCACAAATTTTGACAAAATCCAGCAAACATGACTGAAAACGGACCGACCCAGATCCATCTTCTTGTAGCTGCTAGAAAAACTTGAAAACTAGCAACCAATTTATCACTGTAAGGTATGAGACCCTTGCTATCCCTCACATCTACAAGGTTTTACAGATCTTTTCAATAAAAAAAAACATCAACCAAATTTTTGTGGCCCTTAGTAGTTTTAACTTGTTGATTTTGGCCCTTGTGTTGAGTTTGGACACCCCTGGTTTAAACGATAACTCAAGTGGAGAACAAAAGAAGAAGCAGCAAGTCTAAACTGGTGCAGCAGTTGAAAAGCATCTATAGATAGATCACTAGATAGATTAGCAGACCTAAAGTTGGACTGTAATATGATTCTGGCATGAAAAAAAGATGCATAATAGTCAGCTGAATTCTGTTTTAAGCCACCTATGCTTATCCGGTAGCGAAACTCAACCTGACACACTTTCTCTGTGTGCCAGAATAAAAAAGTCCTGTAATCCTTTAAGCCAATTATTATGGGACACAGACAGAGAGACGGAGGACAGAAGTCAAACGCAGTTGCATGAGCTGTCCCAGGAAATGTAAAGTGGGTGTGGAGACATTTATTCTGCTGTTTGCACTGCAGTGATTCAAGATTTAAAGAAAGCTTAGAATGACGCAGGCCAGGAGAGACAAAGGGCTGCAGCAGGGGTGACTGAGTTCACTTCTCACAGCTTTTTTTTTTTTGGAATAGCACCAAGTGAATTAAGCTTAATTGTCAGAACTGAACGTGATGTCCCAATGAACCTTTTTCAGGTTTAGACTAAGTTCATAAATGTGAAAATGAAAATCCTCTTTTAATGTGGAAATTTTATTCAGATTTTTTCATTTATTGTATTCTTCACCCATCACATTTCATCTTTAACCTAACTTTTATAGGAAAAAAAAAACACATTTATGTTCTCTTTGCACTTTTGTGTTAGTTTGGGGCAGTTGGGGTATATAATTATATATAAATGAAACTGTAAATATTACAAAGCATCTTATTGTTTGTGCATTTTTAAATAAGATAAAAGGACAGAAATATGCCTAAATGTAATGAAACAGCTGACCTGCTAGTCAGGGGGTTAACTGATTTTATTCCAAAACATTTCTTTCAAGCATCTGAATGATTATTTAAATTAAAATGAATTGGTAAAACATAAACCTTTTGCAAAATTCCAAGCATTAAAAATGCTTTATAATTAAAATCTACTTTAAAAGTGAACCCTGGTTACACACTAATAGGCCAGCTCTCCGAAATGGGCCGACGTGATTTTGCATAAATGAAAATATCTGAAATTAAGTGTTTATTTTGTTAATATTTTTTTAAAAATGCACAAAATAGTTTGAAATAACTCTTAAGAATGATCATCTTTGTGCAAAGGTGCTGTATAATTGTTTGTTTGTTTGTTTCAATTTGTCAGTTAAGGATAAACATTTATCGTCTGTTATAATTTGTGCAATAACCTTTGAATAAATATAATAAGTGTGTACTTTTCTTCAATTCTTTGATTTATTTATTCTAAGCATGCAAATTATTTTTATTAGAATATTAGAATTTCAAAAATAATGAACAAAACTGTCTTTAAAATGTCAGAGAAAAACATTTTTCTACCTCATTTGTGTAATAAGACAGATTTATTCAAATTTTTCTCTCTTGTGCATACCTAGTAGTTCATGTTTCTTGATGTGTGTGTGTGTGTGTGTGCGTGTGTGTGTGTGTGTGTGTGTGTGTGTGTGTGTGTGTGTGTGTGTGTGTGTGTGTGTGTGTGTGTGTGTGTGTGTGTGTGATGTTTCTTAAAGAAAGACTGCACCTCATAGGAGAGGTACTCAGCTTCCACAGTAGTCCCACCACACAGTGATGATAAAGTTCATTCATTCATAACAGGAAGCTCTACTGGGTTCCACGCAACATTATTCTTTAAATTTGCTCCAGACGAGTCTTAGCTACAAGAAGATTTTTCAGAATAAATTACTTTAAAAACTGTAAAAATAAAATAATAATAAATTATGGAGAAGAAAATAGACTAACAACAGGATATTTGTTTTGAAAATAGTTATGCAGCACATGACTGAGCATCACTAGGTTTCTCCGTAGCCAGCGGTGTTTTGTGTTTTGAAAGTCTTCCATCATGTGCTCATGTCGTGTAAAGCTTAATGCCTGGAAGAATTCCTGATAAGATCACTTTATTTGAAAGTTCATCTCATGGTGCTCTTTTTGACTCGACTCGTAACAAGCTGTTTAAATTACAGCACTGTGGCTCCTTTGTGATATTCCTGAACGGGAAACGCTCCCACCAGCTGCTCGATCAAGTGATGCATTAGATCACCGATTAAAAAACATCTTAAAGTTTTGTTTCGGTTGCAGAAACAAGCTTTGACCTTATCATTCCTTCTCCTTGAGTGGAGTCGGCTCTTTATCTAGCAGAGGCTTCTAATTCCTGGAGTGAAATCCTCTTAGGATCTATGCTCTATTTCTGTTTTGGTCTATTGGGTCTTTTTTTAAAATCTCCATTAGACCAAGCTCATTGGCTGGAAAAGACTCACGCATGCACACACACACACACACACTGTCCAGCAACAGATAGCTCCGACAAGCGATCGAGTGTAGACCACTGCATGGTTAACGACTGACACAACGGGACGACTTTATAGTGACTGTGGAAGGTAAGAAAAACTTCTTCCAATTGTTCTGAGAAATCTAAACCAGTGAGTTTAGCTCATTAATCAGTCAAATACAAGATCATTTATTCGTTGTTTAGATGCATTTTGCTCTGATTTGGGGGGGCTCCTTGATTATATTGTATTAAAGTCCTCATTGGTGTCAAATGACACCATAAAGTATGGAACGGAGGGCTTTTAAAGTGTAATTTTTTAGTTTCTGTCTCCTTAGATCAAACGTTTCTTTCTTCAGAAGCAGATTTGTAATCATTGCTTCATGTTTTTCTGACCAACTCTAACGCAACACAGTCCAGAAAAACACTTATTTACTGAATTGGAAGCTAGATGGTGTCCATAAAGATCATTAGACCAGATCAGCATCGTGACTGCAAGCAGGGGTGAGGACAAGAAATAGGCCACCTAATCCAATCAGATATTGGCTCTGAGGACGTCACACAATCAACCGGCTTAAACAACGACACTACAGAAACGGCACAGCGGCGTGGAGCCTAACGGAAATATAAGTTCACCTCTGCTTCAGGTCTGAATAAACAGTAGCTTTAAGGGCCCCCAGCAAACGGCAGAGATCTGCTGCTGTAATCCTCTTAGACTGCATTCATTTGATTAAATATCACTGCTGGTTCGTCACACAGCAAATATGATCTGAGAACAATGACAAGAAAAACAGCTATTTAAAACATCAAAAGTTGTTCTTGTTTAGATTCTGCAATACAGATAAGCCTTCTTCTTGTTTCTTGTTTCAGGCAGCTGACTAAAAACCATGTCTGGCAGGCTGATCGAGCTAGAAGAGACCGCGACCCACACAGGTGAGTGTTCAATACGTACAAAGCACCTGAGCTTTGGGGCTCCTGTGTGATTCTTTTTGCCTCTAGGTGATACGTTCTTATGGAGATAAACAGGGAGGAAAGAAATGGGCTTTGAACAGATACGAGGACGAACAAAGCAGAACAGAGAACAGTTTAACGGAAGCTCTAATCTTCTTTTTCTTGCACAACATGGGGGGGTAATTAGTCTACTTCCTGGGGAGCAACGATAATCTCCACATCACAACAAGACACGCTCCTGCTGCACACGTCATAAAGAAACAAACCCTCATTTTTCTTCTGATTTACATCTACAATGAGCTAAAACTTTGCATCAAGGTGACTAAAAATTTTGTTTCCTTTACAGGTCCAAAGGGGGTCATTAATGACTGGAGGAGGTTTAAGTTGGAAAGTATGGACCGGGAAAATCTGCCCCCTGCTAAAAAGGAACTGCTTAGACAAATGTCATCTCCCAATAAGTCAGGAGATGACTCCAGAGCAAATCTCAACCGCAAGGTAAAAACCCAGCGCACCACGTTCTGAGTTAGCTAAACGATGCATAGCAATGAGAGTAATGTGGGATTGATTTATACGGTCTTATTGCAGACAACCACACTGCAAAAACTGATTTCTAAGACAGTAAAAAAGCCTAATTTTTAGACATTTTATCTTATTTTTAGTCTAAAAGGGAAAAACAATCTGCCAATGGGGTAGGCAAAAGCTTGGCTCAAAATCATTTTTGCAGTGCATGTTTGTTTTACTAATTCAGTCTAAGAAATAATCAAATGCAACTTACTGAAAAAAATCAACTGCAGCTGTTTGATATCATTTCCAGATGAGCGTTCAAGAGTACGAGCTGCTTAAGGAGGAGGATGCAGGATGTATGAAGAAATACAGGAGGCAGTGCATGGAAGAGATGCATAACAAGCTCAGCTTTGGGCCTACGTTTGGAGGTGTGCACGACCTGGACAGTGGAGAGGCCTTCCTCGAAGTTATTGAGAAGGAGCATCACAGCACGGTGGTGGTTGTCCACATCTACAAAATAGGCGTGAAAGGCTGTGAGCAGCTCAACAGCTGCTTGGACTGTTTGGCCACTGAGTACCCAACTGTGAAGTTCTGCAGGATCGATGCTGTCTCGTCTGGTGCCGCGGAGCGTTTTTCAGATGAATATTTACCAACGCTGCTGGTGTACAAGGCCGGAGAGCTACTGGGTAACTTCCTGTCCTGCACGCAGCACCTAAACGAGGAATTCTTTGCAACCGACGTTGAGGCATTCCTCAACAGCTACGGCCTGCTGCCTGAGAAAGAGCTGCCAGGGGAGGAGGATGAAGGAGAACATGGCGTAGAGTAATCAGAATCTGGCTGCTTGGTGGTAACACGCGTTATGACAAGAAGATGGTAAAACGTCTGAGCTATATATTTTATATGACAAGTTGTTGTTTTTTTTTAGAAATGTTATCTTCAGCTTATGTGGAGGATATGGGAGATGCAGGGGTTTTCAGAGCTGCTGGAGTTACAGTAAATTTAAACGATGTAAAGATCCTCACCACCACACTGATATAAGCCAAAACAATCTGACTAAAACTCTGTTTGCAACGCTTTTTAATGTTAGGAAAAGCTGCATGCTGAATGTATTTGTAAAGATTCATGGAGTCTTTTTGTAGCATTTTATTGTGTTGATGTGTACTGAAGTTATTTATATTCAAGAGTAATAAAAGAAAGAAATTACTGAATGTAACATAAAAATATGCATATTTTATATATTTGAGGTATTCTGCTACATTGGAGGAATAAAAAACTGAACCCTAACTGTACCACTTTTGTATTTTAGAGAGTAAAGAACGCATGTGAAAAAATGATTCTCTAAATGTTGATCCATGAAGTGGTTATTGTTTCCAAATCAATAATAATCTACATGATTTTTTTCTCTGGATCCCATAGGGAGACATTGCAGGATAAGGATTTACTCAAGTAAAGCAGCAAAGAGTTCACTTTATCATACAGGAGAAACTCGAAAAATTATAATATCGTGCAAATTTTCTTTTATTTCAGTAATTCAACTTAAAAGGCGAAACTAACTAGACTCATACATGCAAAGCCAGATGTTTCAAGTCTTTATACTTTTGATGACTATGGGTTACAGCTTATGAAACCCCAAATACAAAACCTCAGACATTTAAAATATAGAGAAAATATTCAATATTCACAAAAAATAAGATTAAAGGATTTTTTTTCAATAGCGCCTTTCTAGATAAAAATCACGAGAATTACATTTTATTAAAATTATTTTTAAAAAGATAATAAAAATGGGGGAAACGATAAAAACTTAAGAAAATAAGAGAATAAAATTGAAAAAGCTGGAGACCAAAAAAAAAATACTGAATTTACAGAAACATCAGCTTGAAAAGAAGCTAGCGAGGAAGAAGAGGATGAACAGGTCACACCAAAGCCAGCCTGAACAGGTGAGTTTTCAGCTGCTTTTTAACCCCTTAATGCCAAGCGTTGCAAATTCGCATCAAACCGCTTCCGCTCCAAATGCAATAATAATACCGTCCGTAATTTTCCACTGCCCAGTGATCCATTTCCAATACATTCCTTTATTTTTGTCAACATTTTTTCTCAACTTAATTTAGCATCTACTTAAAAGCAAAAACACAAGTGATTATTTTTTTCCATATTTGGAAATAAATTCAGGCGTTAAGAGGAGACCACTGATCTCAGGCTCAGTTAGCTAGCAAACTACCAGAGTCCCAAAAAAAACACACAATTTGAAGTCACGGAGAACAAAAGACGTTTGGGTTTCTGGTTCCGTTGGACGCGGAACCAGTGAAGATACCCAAGGGGAGGGGTGAGTGTTCCGTGACCATGTTTGCGTTCAAAACCTAGCTTGTTTGTGGATTTGTTATAACAGCTTTAATGTGTGTTGCTGTTTAAAGGTCAAGTTCACTAAGAAACCGTTTTTTTACTTGTTTTTATTGAAATATGATTGGTCCACCTTAGGCATGCAGGCTGAAAGTAAAAATAGCCTTTTACCCCAAACTGCTGACCCTTTCGACCTCAGCCCCTGATGCTAATGGTCTGGTGTTCCCTGCCTGTTCCTGGTATTCCATGATCATCTCTTTGGTTTTTCCGATGTTGAGATGTTGTTGTCCAGGCAACCAGTTCCTTCTGCAATAGATTCTGTTGTGTAAAAATATGTGAGAAACAAGAAAAGGAATGCCAGATTTGTGATGCTTTCGGGCTGAATCATAGATGAGAGTATTTTGGCAAAGAAAGGTAATCCCTCTCAGTTTATGGTGATGGGAGTTCAATTAACTGCAACCAGCTTGCATACCACTGATTAAACAGTCAACTTCCATTTAAACTTACCCAGTGTTTTGTGATAAATTATGCGAAAAGTGCAGAAAGACCAACACACAGGCTAAATGATTGATTGTCTGACCTTTGCCTTTTGCTCCAGTGTGTGTGTGTGTGTGTGTGTGTGTGTGTGTGTGTGCGTGGGTGTGCGTGGGTGTGTGTGTATACAGTAAACACACAAGTCGCCACAATGTCCATCAACATCAGAGAATATTTTGCCATTCCTGACTAATTGTGTTTTGTGTCAGATTGATTCATCCTGCTGTATATTCTTTATTTTTTGTGTTCAAAACAATCAAATGAATTCCACCAAAACAAAGCTATGAACAAACGGCTGTTGTTTAGGGCAACATGGTGGTATAGCGGCGATGACTCAACATCAAGACAGAACATTTTGTGGAAAATTTTTTCATAGTTAAATAAATAAAATGAGCTCATACATCATTTCACTTCAAAAACACATATTTGGGTATCTGAAGTCAGCTTCAGTTTAAAAACATGAAAATAACACAACAATGTCAGATTTGTCGTTTATCAGATGGCCAGGTTTAAATCGTCTGGAAGCAGGATGTTTCAAGACAAAAGCAACTTTATTGGTTTTGGTACAGATTTGACTTTCCTGTGACCCCGCTGAGCCCCAGGCACGCCAAAGCCACAACGTAAAAGACAATTACGATTTTTAAGTAAAGGCTTGCCGTGCAAACCCACAATCTGTTATGAAATGAGTCAAATTACGTTGATTCATATCTCATTCAGCTCTGCTGTAGGAAACATAGAATTGTGTCGAAAGCGATTAACGTTCAGCATAAAGGAGATTATTAACTGTAACATCTAAATGCGCCAGACAGCTGAGACAGAATCAATGAACCAATGACCTGTTGACCTTCTCCTGTCACTATGAAGCAGTTCCGTAAAAGTTTTTGCATCTTTAACACATTTTTTTATGTTTTCGAATCTTAGGGGCATTTTAAAGGCTCCATAATTTTTTTTTTTTTTTTAAACCAGACTTAAATTTTATTTTACTTTTCACATGTTTCTTTCCTTTTAAGGGTCAGTTATTTTTTGGTCTTTTTATCTTGCCAAACAAAAATTTTGAATCACTGTTTTTGTTTTTACAATGTAAATGAGTCATTTCAATTTAAAGTAATGTTTTTTTTCACATGTACTGTAAATTGAACACATTTTTAACAATTTCCAGCCACTAAGTCTCTCTGAGGTTACCTACAAAAGGCTTCAGGACTAGAACATGCTAAGACATATTTCTCTGAAGGTATACAGACGTTCTGACTCTACTGTACCACACCTGGCATCCCTTGTTTCGCCTCTAGCTGGTAAGCCTCATTCTCATCGCGTGTCTGAGATCTCTACCTGTTGAGTTTTTAAAAAATGCCCAAACATGTCAGCTAGACAGGTGTCTGCTGATTTAGACTATAAAACAGCAGCTTAAGTTCACTTTTAGATGCAAATGTGCACAGGGGTGCCCAAAAAAAAACTCTTCAAAAAACAGTAAAAACGCTCAAAAATGCTGGCAGTGAGGGGCTTTCTGATCAGAAAACAGCTGGCAGTGAATGAGTTAATAAATGGTGAGCCTTAGTGACATACATATTTAAATTGTAATTTAATAAATAAAGTATCTATTGAAATTCTATAATGTAATAGCTTTAAAGTGACAATGTGTAGTTTTTACCGTTAATCTCTGGAAATATCCATCCATTGAAAATGAATGAAAAATATTGGCGGCTTCGTAACATATAACCATAAAAATCGGGTCTAAAATACATCAGTGCAGGTCTAACTCTCTGGGCGACGCCATAGACATATATAGACACCCCGTGGACTGGCGCTGCCAATTGGAGCTGCCATAGTGACCGGTCGCCATCTTGAATGGGTCTCCATTCACCTCCAGTGCATTTATTTCTACCGAAGAACAAAAAAACACATTTTATTATGCTTTTTCCGAGAATTAAAATATAAATATAATAAAATGAAATAAATAAACCAATTAAAATATAAAATCCCAACAATTAGGCTCAAAAAGTCCCAGAAAAGTCCCACGTGATCTGTTTCCAATACTGCGCTGGTTGTTGTAAACATAGGCTGCACAAAAAACAGGCATAGTTGCTCACTTTGCATCGACTCCAGTTGGGTTTTGAGAGTGAGGAACCCAACCAATATGGCGGCAACGCAGTTACGCTCTCCAGCACCCAATGGGGCATCTACGTATTTATGTCTATGATAGACGCAATGTTTCCTTCTACGTGACCTTGTGAGGACAAAAGACATTTACAGATTTGTAACAAGCAGTTACAAAACTTTCGCCATTCATAAACATTTTAAACATTTATCTCTTGGCTCATTGCCAGTGATGAAAGGGAGTCTGATGTCATTTTGCTGGAGGTTGAACAATCTGACAAAGTACTCTTTTGAAAATTGCGCTCCCAGGGATTTTTGACCCTACTGGCCATCTGTTGGTAAGGTCTTACTCAAACACAAAATACCACTTGCTTGCAATGATTTAGTTATGTACTGCCCCCTATCGCCAGGAAAAATACACACAGTCACTTTTATTGTCTGGAAAATGAATGTATGGTTTATGTAAGGGGGTGGGGCTGTTGAGTGGCCAACATTTTTCCAGGGGTGGCCATATTTCCCCCACCCCCACTCATAACATAAAAAGGAGCCATTGTGGCAGGATGTTTTTTGTTCCCAACATTCTGTTTTTAATTTAAATATTTGGTGAATTTCTCATTTTAAAAAAAGCAGGTTTATTTCAACTTTTTAGGGTCATTTCCCAAACAGCTTTTGCATGTCAAAGCTTTTGGGAAGCTTCCATAATCCAAGTTACCCAAATAACAGTGAACTTTCCAGAAGCCCCAATAACTCACTGACTCATGCTTCCTCCCATACAAATATTTACCTCATTGTTTACCCCCGCAACAACCACCTGATTTTACGCCTCCTACGTCCACTCTGACGTTTTAGTGTCCCCTCTTTGTTTACGGTGCTTCGCTAATTGGAGAACTTTGGTTCTTTTTATGTCTGGGCTCTTGGGAAGCAGCCATGCTCTAGTTCATCCTCATTAAAACTCCTTTTTCTCTGAGGTGATGTCATAGTACCGCAGGTCAGAGCCAACTATGGTCAGAGGATGTAGGCGAGATGACGTAGGAGCACAATGTGCTCAGTGACGGTCTTTTATAACTTGTTCTAAGAAATCTTGTTTAGATCATTTTTAGAATTTGAGTTATTTTCAGTTTTGTCGTGATGAAAAACATCTTTGTTCAAATTCTACCAACAATTTGACCGTGTTGTAACATAACAACAGTGAGGAAACCGAAATATACACATCAGAATGGGTAATAAAACTAACACCTGCAGGAAAAAACAAACTGGTACCACTTTACAACAAGGCCCCTTATAAATGGATAATAAATAGATCGGTTGAAGGGATTCGATGCAGTTTTGGCTTGCTTTTAGCACCCCCTAGTGTCCGTTTAGTTACATGCAGGAAACATGCTGGAAGCAGACTGCAGCACCAAGCATGTCAGGTCAATTTACTAAGTCCAACAGAGACCGGACCAGCACTCTGAAGTTGCAAGTACAATATTTTGGCCACAGAGGGCGGTGGGAGCCTAAGTGACATTTCATTAACCCTGTAAAAGGTCATTTTAGCACATACTGGCTCAAGAAAATCATTTAAAAATATGAAAAAGTTGCATATTATGCCTTTAATAAGTGTTATGCAGTAATTAAAGGCAAGAAAGACACTGAACTGACTGGTTTGTGCCTTATTATAAAGTGTGAAGCCTGCATTTATAAATGTGTATTAATCATAATAAATAGTCATGTTTTAGAATAAAGCTCTCTCTGATAGTTTTGGATATTTATAAATCACAAATAAAGTACAATATTATATGCTAAAAAAAATGTGTTTACAAATGCTCATTGTACTTACAAGGTAGTCAGAAATGTTTACCTCTGAATGAAATTTTGTTTGAGTGAATCATTGTATCTATAAACAAATGCAGAAACGGCGGAAACGACGAGCTAATGTGGTATTTCTATTTCATAACAGAACCTTACTTGTCAACATGAAATCATAGCTTTACTACCCGCTGACACCAGAGATTGCAATGTCCCTGCTTCTGGATGTAATCCCAGCGACAGGTCCAGACAGCAGCCAGGATGACTCAGATTAGGGGGTTGCACGGTGATGGGATGTTACTGTACAACTTGGTAACCAGGCGTGACACTCGAGCGTAAGAAAATAGCTACGATGCCTGCAGCAACAATTGACCGCAGCTCCTCTCAGGTGTGGGTCGTGTTTTCTCTGGTCGGAATATTTCACAGATTGTGAACTCATAAACCACTGAGGAATTTGTCAAAACGGGTCCAGACAGGATCTGAATACCTATAAAGTCTATGTCACAAAAGACACACATAATGAATGGCTTAAACTGAAACTGGAGAAGCAATTAAAGCCCACTCACCGGGGAGTAGCAGACAAAACTCTTAATGTTATAATTCAAGTATTTTAAGGTGTGTTTCAGTGAAAGGGGGATAGTTCACGCAAATGATTCTTTATTAATCTTCACACCACCATAAATTCCACATTACATGGTTATTTAGAAGAACTTAAAGTAACACTAGACAGTTTCCTGCTCCTCCGCCCTACTGGTTGAAAGTGGAATTACAACTACCAAACAACCCTGCAGCAGCCTGCTGTAGCTAGCGCTAACAACAAGCTAACACTGATGAGAGTCAACTGATACTAAAATAATCCACGAAGTAAAAAGATCCACACTGTTGGACTAAAAATATTATTACTTACAATTCCAATAGCAACAAAGCCAGGTCACCATCGGTCTGTGATTTTGTAGCCTCCTTTAGTTCCCTCAAACTGGTTTTAGCTCTTTGCTTCACCTCCAAAGACATTACTCTCTTACTTTTACTTCTAGGCTCCACCATGATGCCAACAGAAAAAGCAAAACTTCTTCTTGTGCTTTTTATTAATGATCGACGAACTGAAAATGCTAAGCACTAGCATCACAGCTAACAGCTGTAAAGCAGGTAAAGAGAACTATCAAATGCGGTTTTTGGTAAGCAGAAGGTTGCAGAGTGGTGTCAAATATGAAATTGGTCAAGTTTCTAACTCAAAAATCACTGAGATCAATGTTAAAGCTCTAGCTTAAAATTTAAAAACATGTTTAGTGTTACTTTAAGTGGTTATTTGCACCGATTATTAGCTACAGGGATAGCTATTGTTGTGCCTCTTGGTGGAATATCATGATAATTCTGCTGGAGCTACCATACAATGTAAAATCTGTGTCAATGTAAATGTTGTAAAATAACATTTGAACAAACTGCAACTCATTTATTTTATCAGAATTCATCTCTCTTTCTTCAAACTGAGGTTGTTCAAAGTGTAACACCTGAGTTTTCTGGGTCCTGAAAGGGTCTTAATGTCATCATCCACATTATCCTCACTCTATCAGCACTGTAAGATTTGATGCAGAAAACATCAGCTTATAATTTACTTTTATAAAAGCAAATTTTCACATTTGTTCAGATGTTTAATCTTTTAACTTTCAGAGCAAGGAAAAAAATGCAATAAAGGAGTATTTTTGCATTATTTTCTTCATTTGGAGCACAGGGGTTATAAAATAATGTAAATTTATAATAATACTATAGTAGCAATTTATATTTTAAGCTAAAAATACCAGAATGTAAAAATTGTTACCTTTTTATTCCAACAATAACGTTAACTTCTCTTGCAACACCTAAAAGCAACTCATAAAATTTCAAGCATCAAACTGCATTTTCTGTCTCCACATTTCATTTGGCCATGCTGTGTAAAGTCTTGATTAGTGGCCCAGCACAGCAGCTCCACAGGTTATTTTCAGTGCATGTTGCGACACCTTGTGGAGGATATGAGGATTTTCCAGTCACCTTGATAATGAGAACACAATAAAATATATTTGATTCGTAAAGTACATACATACATTATTCTTATTATTTTCAGTTTACTTCTGATTTTATGCTTTTCTAATGTCATGATTTCAATTTTAAAACAGTAAATGTGTATTTATATTTTTGTATTTTCCAAATTAAATAGGTACTATGTTTTCTAAATGAGAATTATATTGCGTTCATATTTTAGATTACCCTATTGTATGTTTGTTGCTTTCCAAAACTGAAGATCTTTGCAAGTATTGAATGACAGACATAAACAAATGTTATGTGAAATGTAAAACTTGTATTTTTAACACTTCATTTTGTTTTTCATTTCATTCAAGAATCACATCAACTCAACATGGAAGGATGGACCAGCTACAGACCTGCACAGGCTGACATCTGCCTGACACACCTGAGCTTTCATCAGATGAGACCAACTTGAAAAAATAAACATTAACCATATAACTTACAAGTCTGTTTATTCATCCCAAATTCCCAAAGCGAACTACTTGTAATGTACAGGGTTGAAATAGTGAACATTTAATTCAGTACAGAAACATTGATTTTGCTTTGAAAAACATGGGTTTTCATGTTTTGCGGTAATTTCCTGACCCATGCAGAATCAATCACACAACCAAGGTAAAAAGTCATAAGATTTATTAATTTTCTTTAAAAACGAGAACATAGGGAGCGTCGTCTAAGTGAGGCGGCGATTGTGGGGCTCGATCCTGAAACACAGAGGTGTGTTAGTGACTGGAGAGAACGAGTGAGGATGATGGCAACAAGAGGAGGGGGCTTAGGGTTCCAGCAGGGGTGATGAGCTCAGGAGGGGGAGGTCAGGTCCGAGGCAGCGGCCAGGCTCGAGAGGGTGTCCAGGAGGGGACAGGTGAGCGGTGGAGAGCGGGACGGTCTGGCAGAGCTGGTTGAGATGTGGTTGAGGGATGTCTGGAGTTTTTGTGGCTGGAGAGGTGGAAATGGTGATGGTACCTGGAAGCAGGAACAAGAATAACAGCATGAGTCTCCAAAAACAATAAAACTAGAAATGCTCAAGAGGCTAGTGACTCTCGGGGCAGAAAATACCCAAAGTGAGTAATCATCCGGCGAGGTGCTGTTGTCTCACTCCCTCCTTTATACCAGACCGGTTGATGTTATGATCAGTAGCAGCTGCCCGCTCCACAGCACCGCCCACCTGCAGTTAAGCGCTCACAAGCAGTTAGGTGGAGGCCACTAACCTCAGATCATGACATGGGTTGGCAAAAATAAAACAATTTTGTTTATTAAACTGGAAGGTAAACAGTTCAAAAGTAGATTAATAATGGAACAACCTAACAGGTAGCTTGTGTTTAAACTTGACAGCAACAGGGCATTCACAGTGATCCTCTTGTTCTCCTTCACCAGGTCAGATGATGTCCAGAACCACCTGGATAAAAAACAAACCAACAAACATGTTTACAAAGTGAAATGAGTCAAAACATTATGAGCTGGATTTTGAAGTTTGATCATTTAACAAATATGGACTTTAATCAGGTGTGAACAAAACATATGGTACTTATTCATTTGAAATGTTTAAAGCAGATGAATTCTTTAAGACTCAAAAGAGTAAGCCACAAGACAACCACAGCATGTCAAATTATACTTTTAACTTATTAAAATAGTTTTTTTTTATTCTAGTCCTTGGCAATCACTGTCCTGTTAATGTTCCAGTTTAACTCCATGTAATAAAATGAAGAAACATCTAAATGATGCAGAACAGAGCATCCCAGAGACGGGTTTTAAATTTAAATAATAGTTCTGGTTTTTCAATGGAATTAAAGTAATTTATTTGTACACTTGTGAAATTAAAGCTGAGCATGTGCAGAAACAGATCTGTAGACTTGTGTTCATAGAGTTGTAGCTGAAAAATGCTACACACAACTTTATTTTATTTCACATGCATGTGAGTTTTTATTACAAGTACATATTAAGATGTAAAACTGAGCGCTATTGTAGATCTTTCATCCCCTCTGCTGTAAGAGTGTATAACTCCTCAGTTTAAGCTGTACTGGTATCATCCTGGTACATAATAACACCAATGCAATATTCATGTGTTCTATACTTGTGCAATACCAGATTCACATTGTTGTCTGTGTCTCTTACAGTATGCTGCATAGTGGTGGTACCAAGTTTGTTTTTATCTTTTATTTGTGGTTTTTTTAGTGATCTAAGATTACAATAGTAGATTACTGCCTATGTGTATATACATGTACCCTTGTTTTTTTTATCTTCTTCTAATTACCTTTTGAGTGATGGTGCTGCTGTGACAAGTGAATTTCCCCACTGTGGGATCAATAAAGTCTATTCTATTCTATTCTATTTATCTTTACAAGTTTACAGGTGTTATTGTGCAGCTTCTCACATTGTACTGCACACACACACACCTCAAATGTTCAAGCTCACATTTTACTGCACACACACTCACATCCAATCTTCAAGCCCACATGGCGTTGTACAGACACACAACAGAGCTACAAGCTCGTCCATTTTGAAACATATTGATCGTGAGACATGTTTCAAAAATCAGACGTGTGAGAAGAGAGCTGTGCACTTGTAAGAGAAGAACTGAGCATGCGCAGAAACAAAGCTGTAGACTTGTGTTCACAGAGTTGTCGTTGAAAATGTTACACACAACTTTATTTTATTTTACATGCATGTGAATTTTTCTTACAAGTACACATTTATCTTTACAGGTTTACGCATGTTGGTGTGCAGCTTCTCACATTCTACTGCACACACACACACACACACACACACACAATTTTCAAGCTCACATCATGTTGTACAAATACACACAACAGATCTACAAGTTCCGGTGTTTTGAAACATAATCATCTCCATACAAGAGAACCCAAGATCTAAGTAGCTTTTAATTGGTATTTTTACATTTGGAACATTTAAGAAACTATCTAAATTTTGTGTGAATTGGATTCATTTTTGTAAAATGCAAAGGAAGAGCTGAAGTTATGAGGGAAATTTTATTGGAAGAGTTGATACATTGTGATGTGAATGGAACAAGTTGTAGTCTAAAATCTCCATGAAGTGACTCTTGTTGTGGTGACCTGTGGGGGGCGACCACCAGGTGGCGCTGTTTACATGTGACCGTTGAAAGTCAAGAAAAGAAGTAGAAGAGGACCAATTGCGCATGCTCCGGTCGATGTTGTCGTGAAAATGGCGGCACTCTTGGAGCAGGAGTTGGAGGCTTCAGAGATTTCTAAATTACCTAAAACAGTTCAAAGTAAACTAGAGAAAATACTTTCGGATCGTCAGTATGAAATCGACTCATTGAAAGCACAACACGAACAGTACCGGGTTGATAGCGGTAAGTCGACTTGCTTCTTCGGTGTTGCTGAAGTAGCCGAAATGTTTTTTCAAGGGAGCAAAGTCAGTCAATACTATTTGAATATAAATAAAATTATGCCATTTTTTGTTATTTGTGATAGGAGCTGTGGTATTGTGCTCTAGCTGTAACTTTTTGTAAGACTTCCGTCGAAAGTCTACTGAAGTGGTTAGCTAACTGGTGCTAGCACGTGCTAATTCCCAAAGCTAACGGAAAACTTTACCTGTTATTCCTCAACAAATATGAAACTAATTCAGTTTTGTGGCGTTGTTTTCTTTCAATGTACAGAACAACAGTTTTTTGAGAAGGCTGAACAGCTCAGCCAGAGGCAGACAGAACTTTTGTCCCAAACACAAGAACATCTCAAACTGAAAGAGGAGTTCTCCAAACTCAGTAAGAACGATCACGTTCCTGTTTTAGCCACATTTGAATCGGCTGCGCTGTTTAGAGTTGTAATAACCGAGATTTGTCAAACTGACGCAGGTGAAGAGCTCAAAAATGTCCGGGAGAGGAATAGTGAGTGTGAATCTGTGCAGGAGAAACTGTCATCGGAGCAGGTAATTCAACACTGATGAGTTACTGCATGCTTTATGTATGTTGGCATCAGCAAAAAGATGCATTTAGAAACCAGTGTTATATTAATTCATGTTGTCTATAGTCACACATCTCACACAGAATCAGCTCAGACAAATTAGAAGTGAATTGATTCATTCATTCACAGTTTACCACTTGAAGTAAATTAATTTCTTCATACTTGTTTGTACCTAATGCCCTGTGTTCTTGTTTTACTTGATTTATTCTAAACCACTTTGTTGTCCTTATCTTGAAATGTGCCATAGACATAAATCTTTTAACTTACTTGAAAACCCCACTAACATCAGCAAAGCAGGGGTCTGATATCATGTAAGCAGTGCAAGCACGTCCCACATCAAGCTGTGTTTTTGTTCAGACTTTACTCTCAAAAGTCAAAGAAGACCTGGAGGCAGAAAAACTAGAACTTGTCCGAACGCTAGAGAGGAGATCCTTGGAAGTGGAACATTTAAACGGTACTCAGTTCATGCCTTTTTTATTTGTTCAGCTATTTTAAATGATTGTTTGGACATGTCACTAATGTTGCTGTCGTTGCTTTGCCAGATGACTTGAGACAGCTCAGTGATAAGTTGGTGGAAGTCAACACCTCTAAGATGGCTCTGCAGATGAAGTTAGATGAGCTTGAAGCAGCAGAAATCAACATCAAGGTGAGTTTTGTCATTTTTATTGTAAAAATCAGACGTTTTGGCTCTCTGCTCCGATTGACCCTGATGACTGATGAAAGATTGTTTGCTTCTTCAGTACAAGGAGAGGCGTATGGAGCAAGAGAAGGAGCTGCTACACGGACAAATGTCTTGGTTGAAAGAGGAGCTGAAGGCCAAGACCGAAGAGCTGCTGGCTTTGTCTCGGAAGAAGGGAAATGAAATCCTGGAGCTAAAATGCTCTCTGGAGAATAAAGAAGACGAGGTGAGTTTCTCTTTATAAACTTTTCTTTGATGTTATAATCAAGTATTTTACTTGGATTTTTCAGTTCTGTTGGCTCTCTGATCTGTGTTTATTTAAAGACAGTTGGTATTTGTTTGTGTTGACATGCTTTAAGGATCTTTGCTTTTATTTTTTATTTCTAATATCTTTGTTTTTCTTGCTTTATAGTTGAATAAACTCCAAGATCAAGTGACCAGTCTGAAGACTTCTAACGAGCAACTTCAAAAACAAAACGAAGACATGATCAACAAACTTAAAGAAGTCTGTAAAGAGTTTATCTAGTTGTAAACAGCATCAGTAGTTACTTATTGTCATATTATGCAACAATTCATTCTTTTAGAAAATAATTTGGTAGTTTTAATGAAAATCACCACTTTTTTATTTCAGGCAAAGGACCAACATGCCAGCATGGAGGAGAAGTTTAGAAATGAGCTGAATGCAAACATTAAGCTTTCTAATCTGTACAAGGTGTGGGCATGAAAAGAAAATGTTCGTTGTGTTTTACAACGAGTACATTAGCGCTGAGCCAAACCTGCACTTTTATTTCACATTTTCTTCTTTTTTTATTGTTTGCAGGAAGAAGCTGCAGACGCTGAAACAAAAAGCGAGGAGCTGACTCGGGCGATGGATGAACTGCAGAAGCTGCTCAAAGATGCTGGTGAAGGTACAATAAACCAACCAACCCACCCACACACACACACAGTATCCTTTATGAACATGAGCTACCGTTCTAAAGTGTCTCATTTCCTTTCTTGGTTGCAGCCAACAAGTCTCTTGAAGAAAAGCTGCAGGAAACAAACAGTGCAACAGAAAAAACTGCTGGTGATCTAAAGGAAAGGATTCAGAGCCTTGAGAAAGAGCTGGACAACGCCAACGAACTGCTGTCAAGTTCAAAGATCAGAGGTAAGTTGTTAGGATCCCTTGATTTATTTATTTATTTAGCGTTACGGTGTCAAATAAACCAGTCGGTTTGTTGTTTATGACCAGGCCCCATTGGAACAGCTGTGTTGACGGAAGAGCAAATGACAACCATGTCTCCAACAGCAGCAGCTGTCTCCAAAATAAAGCCTGGCATGAAACTGACTGAGGTGTGTAAAGCTCAGTTTCAACACTTAAATATCAGATTTCATTATAATAAATGTCTTTTATGTCTCGAATAAGCACTGAAAATCGCTGTCTTGGATATGAAATGTGTGTTTTCAGCTGTACACGGCGTACCTGGAGAGCCAGGAGCAGCTGCAGCTGGAGCGACTGGAGAATAAACGAGTCAACAAGTATCTAGATGACATTGTGCAGGAAGTCGAAGCCAAAGCCCCAATCCTCAAACGGCAAAGGGATGAGCATGAGCGCATGCAGAAGTCTGTGTCGAGCCTTTCTGCCAAGCTGGAGCAGGCTGATAAGGTGTGTAAAGGACGTGTACATGTGTGAAATAAAGAGATTTATTTATTTAATCCTATTTATTCTCCAAATCTGCTTCTTGGTTTCTAATGTGTAACTTGTGCAAATGTGATTAGTTGGCTGTGACTGTAGTTGGTAGATAGTGCAGGCTGCACTGGTATCTGTATTTGTAGTAAGTTTGTATAATTGTTTGAATTTAAATGTTTATTACAGGAGATGCATCGTCTGCAGAACGACGCTGATGAATCCAACAAGCAAGCGTCCCTGCTGGAACGGGACAACCAGCGGTTTGAGCTTCAGCTGGCTGATTTGGCTCAACAGGTGGGTTTCCGCTCGCTCTCATGCTGCCTTGATCAAACATTTGAATATACAAACGGTTTGCTATGCTCTGCTCTTCCTTCTAGGTTCGTGTGCTGCTGATCGAGCTGGAAGAAGCTCGTGGAAACCATGTGCTTCATGAAGACGATGTGAGCTCAGCTGATGTCAGCAGCACGTCAGAGGTCATCAGCAAACACTTGGTGACCTTTCGCAGCGTGGAGGAGCTTCAAACCCAAAATCAGCGTCTTCTGGCAGCACTCAGGGAGCTCGGTGATGCCCAAGAGAGGGAGGAGACTGAGACCTCAGGAGTTAGGTCTGTGCAGGCTGGATAGATTTGTTTTTGTCTTTACTGGACAAAGCATTTTATGGCCTCAAAGATAAAAGTGTCTGCTGGGCTAATCTGAGTCTTCTGTCTCAGGCGTGTGGAGCTGGAGCAGAGTTTGGAGAGAGTCCAGGCTGAGTTGGAGTCTCTGAAAGAGCAACGCGGTCAGCAGCTAAAGATGACCGAGTCCATCGTAAGGCAGAGGGACATGTACCGTGTGCTACTGGCTCAGGCAACAGGAGTCGCTTTCTCTCACCAGGGTAACTAAGGTCAAAACTGCTGAACGTGACAGGCAGCAGGAACATTTGCATCTATACAAAATAAGTCTGAATGAAGGTTCTGTGTTTTTAAAGCCATAATATGCCACTTTTTCATATTTAAAAATCTTTTTCTTGAGCCAGTATGTGCTAAAATGTCCCTTTACAGGGTTAATGAAATGTCACTCAGACCCCCACCGCCCTCTGTGGCCAGAATACCGCACTTGCAACTTCAGAGTGCCAGTCTGGTCGCTGTTGGACTTAGTAAAGTCAGTGGAGCTGACATACCTGGTGCTGCAGTCTGCTTCCAGCATGTTTCCTGCATGTTTTAGATCATGAACACAGCTGATTTGTTTGATTTAGTGATGAACCGCTCCTGTAGACACTAATGAAGGCTGAGGAGACATTTCAACAGTTAGATTAAGGTGTTAAAAAGACGAACGCACAGCGAGGAGATACGTTTCACTTTCGGTTTAACCACAGTGAATTAATAATGGGCACTAGGGGGTGCTAAAAGCAATCAAAACTGCAAAGTGTGCCTTTAAGTTGTAATTTGAATCATGGTTTCTGGCATAAATGACTTTCTTTTAAAGGAGATCAAAAAAGTCTCGGTAGTTTTTGGCAAATATTTATTTTTTTAAACGTGTATCTGACTGATGTCATTATTTCTAGGCGCACCACCTGATGAGTTCTCTCTGACATCAACCCCTCGACGTTCACCTGCAGCCACCCCCACCGCAGGAACTCCCACCGCACTCGTCTCCATGGCTGCAGAGTCCACTGAAGCTATAGAGGCCAAAGCTGCTCTGCGACAGGTGATATTTGCCAGATAGTTAAAAAAAATTTAATTAAACGTTTTGCTCAAAACCCCATGGCAGTGATGGGATATGATTTATACCCCCCAGGCCTGATTTCCATGTATTTTCTGATGTTCTGATAAATTTCTCACCAATAAAAGATTAAAAGATGCTAAACTTATCTCTTCATCAGTAATTAACATAATGACCTCTGGGAATGGCAAGTTATATTTGTTGTTCACGTCAGCCACCAGATGGCAGCATTCTTCACCAAAACACTGCTTTTTCATTCAACAGTATTGTTCTACTTGTGGAGCAAAGAATATTTATTTTACTGTAAAATCATTTGATTAAAATGTTTCTCGGTGCAAACATTTATTATTATAAAACAATCCATGTAAAAGTATTTGTAATCGGAACATTGCATAAAACAATTTGCATTATTATTTTATCAAATGTTTTTTAAGATTATATTTATTCCTCCAAACGTCATTTAATAAAAACGTCTGCATGTTTAGTTACAGGAAGTATTCTCCACCTACAAGAAGGAGCGGCTGGAGAGTGAAAAGTTGATGACTCAGCAGAACGAGAAGCTCCAGGAGCAGCTGTCTGACCTTCACTCCCAGAATGCAAAGATATCTACTCAGCTGGAGTTTGTCTCAAAGAGGTGAATTAGAAATCTGTTTAATGTGAACTAAACAAAGCTCTGATGTTAATGTTTGGTTTATAGAAGTGACTTTTCTCTCTGAATGCTGACTAATCTCTATACCTACAGGTATGAGATGCTGCAGGACAACGTCGAAGGCTACAGGAAAGATATCACCTTGCTTAGAGAGAAAGAACAGAAGTCGGCCGCTGCCATGCAGAAGCTGGAGCAGGCTGTTCACACTTTCAATGAGGATCTTAAAACTGCCAAGGAGAAACTCTCCATGGCTGAGGTTTAACTTTGATCCATGCTTCAGTTTTTAATAACTCATCACTTCGGGGAAATCCAGATTTCTAAACTAACCTCGTCTTTTAGGGCGATGCTGAGAACCTCCGCAAGGAGCGAGACATGCTGAAGCTGGTGGAATCCCGGCTGAATCAGGAGAAGGAGACGATCCTGAGCCAACACCAGAACCAGAACCTGCTACTGACCAACCTTCAGATTATTCAGGTACTGGAAGAGGTACTTTTTACACCCACAGGCATAAACTTGCATAAATAAATCTGAAAAGGTTGAATCCTCTCCTCTTCAGTCCACTCTTGAGCGTTCAGAGACTGAAACCCGTCAGCATCTCAGCAGCCAGATAGAAAAGCAGGAACTTCTGATCTCCCAGCTGCAGAAGAAGCTCGAGGAAGAAGTGGAGCAGCACCACCTGTTCAGCAGAAATCAGGAGGTGAGTGCTATTAAAGTGTGAATTCATAGTGAGGTGCTTTAACACAGTTAACAGATGAAGCTAGACACAGATCATTTGCTAACTTCGTTTTTCTAACATCTAGTTGATGGAGGTGAAGAGGCAGTTGGAGATTCAGATCGTTTCACATCAGAAAACCAAGGAGCTACTGACCGCTGCAGAGCTGGAGCTTAACACCCTCAAGATGCAGCAGGGCAGCGCTGAGAATCGCTACACCCTGAGCTCCCCGTCTACACCAGTTATCAGAGGTTTGTATCAAAACAAGCAGAAGCATCACGAGATCTGTGAAATCTGCACAGAGTGCTGATTTAAACTGGAGTGAAGTGATTCTTCATTCAGTGTCAAAATTATTTGAATGTGTGTAGAGAGGGCAGTGATAAAACAAGGAGTTGCAGTTTTGTTTTGTTTTTTTCCACACATTTCTATTTTTAATTGTCTGACCCAGATTTATATTCATTCTTTGGGTCGTGCTCGAATGCTGCTGGCTCCAGTTTTTGTTAGATGACGGTAAATAAAAAAGCTCAATGAAATGCGTAGACCACACTTCACAAAGGATTTAACAGGAGACTGGTATTTTCATCATCAACAATGAATTATTCCCATTTAAACCCAGGAACTGTTTTAAACTGTTTGCAGGTCAGCATGGTTGGGATCAGGACCAGGAGGAGGTCCGAGGCCGCCTGCAGCTGGCTGAAACCCGGGTGGAGGAGCTGACGGAGAGCCTGAAGGCTGCTACCTCCAGCATGGAGCAGTACAGAGCCATGGCTCAAAGCCTGGAGGAGTCCCTGGAGACAGAGAAACAGGTCAGGACGCAGTTATGATACAACCCACAAACCATTTATGGGCTCCTCGGATCATAAACATTTAAACAAGATGAACATGAAAGGGATTCCTTAGTTCTGTGGTTAGCAGGTTAGCTTTTCAGCGTAGCCCTTGCTGTTAAAAAAATCACCCTGTTAAACATTTAAATGTTATGTTTAAACAAGAAAGAAAAGCTCTGATGGTCAGTAAAGGTAAAGCTCAGCCACAAGGAACCGCCCCTGCATGAAAGAAAGAACGTGAGTAAAAACAAGTTTCATGAGAGCGTTTATATCATTTTGGACGTAGACCAGATCGTCTAAACAGATTATGTCATAAAAAAATGTTGTTTTTCAGTATTAGGTCAGTCATAATCAGTTAAAGGGATACCATGCAGTTTTGGCTCGCTTTTAGCACCCCCTAGTGTTCCGTTAGTGAAACTTATCTCCTCGCTGTGCATTCGTGTATTTAACACCTTAATCTAACTGTTGAAACATCTCTTCAGCCTTCATTAGTGTCTACAGGAGCGGTTCATCACTAAATCAAACAAATCAGCTGTGTTCATGATCTAAAACATGCTGGAAGCAGACTGCAGCGCCAGGCATGTCAGCTCTACTTTACTAAGTCCAAGAGAGGGCGGTGGGGGTCTGAGTGACATTTCATTAACCATGTAAAAGGCCGTTTTAGCACATACTGGCTCAAGAAAATGATTTAAAAATGTGAAAAAGTTGCATTTTATGGCTTTAATACAATGAGCTACATTTTGTAAAACAAGTGTCTGCTTTGAGTTTTGCTTTAAAAACATTTAGCTAATCAGTCTCACTGTGTAAATATCGTCTACCTACCAGGTAACGGAGCAGGCTCGCTCATCCATTGTGGTCCGTCTGAATGAGGCTGAGGAGCAGCGTCGTGGGCTGGAGGAGAAGCTCCTGGAAGCACAGAGAGAAAAGCAGAGCTTCGAGGAGCAGAAGAGGAGAGCTGTTGCCTCTCTGGAGGAGCAGGTAGAAAATCACCTCTGAATGTAGGTGGACATCAGCAGCAAACATGTTAAACTTAATGTGTTCTGTTGGGTGCCTGTTACAGATAAATGACCTGAGGAGGAGTCTCAGCGAGGTCCAGGTGGATTACCAGGCGGTGCAGGAGCAGCTGGCCGTGTGCAAAACTCAGCAGCAGCAGGCTCTGCAAGACAGCCAGGAGCAGGTGAACACAAACATTTATTAAAGACAATTTATTGTTTTTTTAACAGTAAAAAAAAAAGTCAGTCAGTAGCTCGCGTTATCAAGCCGTTTCCATCTCTAAGGCTACGCGTGTTGCTGAGGCTCAAGATAAATACGAGCAAGAGATGATGCTGCACGCAGCTGATGTGGAGGCTCTGCAGGCCGCCAAGGCTCAGGCTCAGCAGGCTGCTGAGTTCAAACAACATCTGGAGGAGAAAGCCCAAAGGCTCAGTGCTGAGCTACTGGAGGCCAGAGTCTCCTGGGAGGAGCAGGAGAAGATCCTGAAGGTTAGAAAAAAAGAAAAGAAACGTTTAAAACTAATTAAGTTTCATGAAAATGTATTATTACAGTTGCAATATCGTCCCTTTTGTTACAGGAGGAGATGTCCAAGATGGAGAGCCGCTATGAGGAGCTGCAGAGGCAGAACGCTCTCCTGCATGAGCAGGTCCAGAAGATGAGCGGCAAACTGGCCGCTAACATACAGAGTGCTGCCGGTGAGAGTTCACTGAACGTGTCTCTGACTGAAGAGGGGAAATCTCAAGAGCAGCTTCTAGAGATCTTACGGTAACTCTTTTATCTCTGATTTTGTTCATAATGATTCTCGTCCATCAGATTATAAAGATAAGATTAAAGAGGTTTGTTTTGACCACTTTTACAGCTTCATGTAGACCTGTTTCTCTGTTTTTTTATATATTAATCTTGATTGCTGTTTTCCTGTTGCAGGCTTGTGCGTCGAGAAAAGGAGATTGCAGAATCCCGCTTTGAGGTCGCCCAGGGGGAGAGTTTACGTTGCCGTTTGAGAGTGGAGCACCTGGAACAAGAGCTCAAAGAGGTGCAGGATAGCTTGAGTGCTGCAAGGGAAAGGATGCAGGTCAGTTTTCATTTAAATAATTCTCTACCGTTAAAGTTATCATTTTGTGATGCATGTTTGTTTACAATTTTTTTATATTTAATCTAATGTTATTTGTTTCCCTCTAAGGAGGTCTGGGTGAATAAATGCATAAAATGACTGGACAGAAATGACAGTAAATTAACCTGGCTATCTGTTTACAAACCCTCAACACTTGTGTGTCTCAGGTCACTGCAAAGACCCTCGCTCAGCACGACGAGCTAATGAAGAAGACTGAAACGATGACCATCCTAATGGAGACCAACAAGATGCTGAGAGAGGAGAAAGAGAAGCTGGAGCGGGAACTGCAGCAACTTAAAGCTAAGGTGTCCTCTTCATTTTAATATTCACCTATTTGGTTTTATACCAAAATATCAGCCGGTTTGTTTTCTAATGGGGATTTTATCTTGTCCTCATTTAACGTGTATTTCAGGTGCAGAAGTTGGAGTCGGACACCTTGCCGCTGCAGCAGGCTAACTCTGAGCTGAGTGAGAAGAGCGGGATGCTGCAGGCAGAGAAGATGCTGCTGGAGGAGGAAGTCAAGCGCTGGAAGGCTCGAACTCAGGTCAGTCGAGAGACTAGAACGTAAACCAGAAGTGATCTAGTCATGAAGTTGTTTATATTCATGAAATCGTGTTTCTTCAGCATTTGGTGAGTCAACAGAAAGATTCAGACCCTGATGAGTTTAAGCGCCTGCACACGGAGAGGGAGGGGCATCTGAAACGCATCCAGCAGCTCACCGAGGAGAACACCAGACTCAAAGCAGAGTTGACCAAGTGAGATTTTTTTATGTGTGGAACGATGTTTGATCAAATGTCCTAAATGTTTCCTTTATCAATTTTTTATTTCCTTTTTTATGTCTGTTTCATCTATATAGATCAAGTAACCTCACAAGCTCCATTCAGAGCCAGATGCAGAACTTACGTGACAATCTGAGTAAGACGACAGAGGAGAGGAACGCGCTGAAGAGGGAAATAGACACGAAAAACCTAGACCTTCTGGATAAGATGAAAACTATTAACCAGGTTAAGAAGATCGGACGCCGCTACAAGACTCAGTTTGACGAGCTGAACTTAAAGCATGATAGGGTAACGGTTTCACTCTTTGCTTCAATCTAAGCCTTTAAATTTAAGTCTGGTTGATAACTAGCAGCATCACTGATGTTCTTGTTTGGTGTTTTGTTGTTTGGATCCTGCAGCTGGTGGCGGAGGTGGCAGCGGGCCCGTCCCAAGACGAGGAGGCACGCCAAGCCTCGGTTCAAGAACTGCAGAGGGTGAAAGACTCTCTGAGCCAGGCTGAAACCAGGACCAAAGAGCTGGAAGGACAGCTGGAGAACACCAACAAGGTGGGGATCGTCAAGTCTGATTATTTAGTTAAGTCGTTTTACGGAGCATTTTGTTTTGTTTATGTTATATCGATGTATTGAGAGGGCTTCATGTTTGCCGCAGGTGGCCGTGGAGCGAGAGGCTGAAGTACGCAGCAGCCAGGAACAGTGTTCCAGGCTGCAAACGGAGATGACCAGGTTGAGGCAGGAGCTGCAGGATAAGGCTTCTCAGGAGGACACTCTGAAACAGCAGATGGCCGAGAAGGAGGAGAAGACCCGGAAGGCTCTTGTTACTGCCAAGCAGAGGATCAGCCATCTCACTGGTGATGAGATTTTCCTCCTCTTACAACATCAACACATCAAGAACTAATCATTTCATTTTTAAACCTTGGTATTTCCTCGTCTTTTATTTCCAGGTACCAAAGACCAGCTGCAGAAGGAAAACGAGGAGCTAAAGCAGCAGCGAGACGAGTTGAAGACACAGCGGGAGGAACTGGAGATGAGAGTCAGCGCTCTCAAGTCTCAGTACGAGAGTCGGCTTAGCAAACAGGAGAGAGGACTCCGAGAACTGCGAAGTCAACAGGAGAGACAAGATCAGAGAGATGAGCAGCCTGAGGCAGGTCCCAGCAAGGTGAGCTTCTTCTAGAACGTTTGTGTCGGCAAAATATTCTCCTCACGTTTGTATAAAACACAATTAGTTAAAGAGCAGGTTCACAGAGAAACCATTTTTTACTTGTAATTTTTAAATATGATCAGTCACTCTGAGTTTCACATGCAGGCCGAATGACAAAATAGTCTTCTACCCCTATTTCCTGCATTAGTCACTGATAGAAAATAGAAGGGGGAACGGTTGGGTCTGAAAAAGCCTGACAGATCTACGTCACACTGAAAATTAACGTTCATGGTCTCACCCATCTTGGCTCACGACAGGGATGGCTGTTGTTGGATTAGCGTCCAGGAGAGAGCAGAGAATGTCTCGACGAGTAGAAACTAACCGTTAGCATTAGCAACTCCACAGTAGAACTCAGTGGTAGAGTCGTGTTGCCGTTAGCCAATCAGATCAGAGGCAAGATGTCTGAATATCAGGAAATAAGACTCTTGTCGTCTTCTGCTAACTTCTACTCCCTGAAACAGGAGCACCAGAACTTTTTTCTATGTTGATTGACTTTAATGCCATTAATTTATACTAGAGACCACAGCAAATGTGTTAAAATAACAAGTGAACACATTTAAGTCAAGTGTGATATTATTTTACTTGTATCTAACTGATGTCAGCATCGGCAACAAAATTATAAACAGGACAAATGATCAACAGTACTCTTGTTACTTTTGATGGTTGCAGGTTTTGTGATTTCTGTGTTTTTACATTCAGCCTTTTCACCAATTTTTCTGTCTTTATTTTAGATCCAAGAGCAGCAGAGGAGCGCCGAACAGAGGCAGATCAGTCTGAAGACTACGTCAGCTGCAGACAGGAGCAGGTACGGTTCCACGCCAAACAAAAATATGTTGTTTGGTATTATGACAAGCTCAAAGCATCAAAAACGTTTTTTAATAGCAATTTACCATGTTTACTCTTTTCAAGAGGAGAACAGCATGAATAAGTAATTTACTGTGTTGCAGAACTGTTGAAGTGTGAAGCAAATGCATAGAAAAGATCTTAATTATGTTTTTACTGCTGTGAGAAAATAAAAGCATCAAACAAAATCTCAAGTTATTACCATAAAGCAGAAATCTGGAGTTTTTTTAATCTGACGGCACCATCTAGAGGTTGACAAATGTATCGCACCATAAGCCGTTCTCACTACTTCCGTATTTATGGCCGAAAGCAGCGCCTCTTGTTCGTGAGCGCGCACCCCTAGCCGCCTAGCAGAGCTAAAACACATTGATTTACAAGTATTATTATTCTCACCTGATATTGTTTATTCATATATATATTTTAAAGACTTGGCCTCAAGAAAGGTCGCCAACTCTGCATCTGTCTAGGTACGTCCTCAAACGCTCACACACGCTCTGAGATTGACATCTGTATGGAAGACGATGTCTAACATTATTGGCTAAGGCTCTACGGGACGGGAGGTGGGCTTAGCCAAAAAAAATTGCCATATTGCCTACGTTAGATCACTTTGAGAGATTTCTAAAAACATCATATGTAATTCCTGAAAGGGGTAAAACTCCAGATTGCAGCTTTAAATGACCCTGACCCGTGTTGTTGATCATCTCGGTTGGGACGTCTCTGGTACCTCTTGCTAGTTTGAGTCCCGTAGAATCGGTTTGCTTTTTAACAAGAGTGGTTTTCATGGACAGCGCCAGCACTTCTGACCCTCCTCCGACTGCCAACATCAAGCCGACGCCTGTAGTCGCCACACCCAGCAAACAGCCCAACAACCCGGGAAGTAAACCCACTCCACGAGCAAGCATCAGACCCATGATTACCCCGGCCCCCGTGCCCACACCAACACCAACTGCCACAGTCATGCCAACCACGCAGGTGGAGACCCAGGAAGGTAACTGCAAAGTAGAAATCAAGTCCAATATGTTACTGATTCTTTCAAAGTCCTGAACAAAGTGTAATTTCCTGTTACCTCTGATCTCCAACAGCCATGCAGTCGACTGAAAGCCCGCCAGTGGAGCATGTGACCGTGTACGGCAGTGCCAGTGGTTCCGTGCGCTCCGCCAGCCCAAATGTCCAGACCACTTTAGCTAGTCCCATGTTGACCGTGCAGCAGACCCAGACCCAGGCCACGGCGTTTGTTCAGCCGACGCAGCAACAGAGCGTGACCCACTCAGAACCGGCCAGTCAGGACCCTCTGCTGGTTGTGATCGAGGCAACGCCCAGTTCTCAGGTGGAATGGCCATCAACGTCCTCCACCTCCTCTGTGTTTGGCACTGGTGAGAAACCCTCTTAATAATCTGATGTGGATTAGGATTTAATCCTTTAACTTTTCGTTCTTTATAAAACACAGATAGGAGATCTTTTTTACCTTATTATGCTGACGTTTCGACCATCACTGTGGCCTTCTGAGCTAAGCTGCTGAAAGCTTAGTTTATATGCGGGCAGCAGGGGACGACAATATCGCCCCCTGCTGCCCGCGCTGTCCTCCTCGATGAAGCAGTCCCATGCGTGGTCCAACGTGTACACCCCGTCGTCCCTGTTCATGGTCCCGTGTCCATGTCTCCTTATTTCGATAGCTTCCTTTATCCATCTTTTATATTTCTGTTGCTCAGTGTTGATAATCCTTGTGCTGTCCCAATCCATGATGTGGTTTTCTCTGGTGCAATGGTCTGTGACTGCTGATTTCCTCATTGTGCTCTCTGCTTCCTGTCTTGCTGCTCTTGTGTGTTCTACTTGTCTTTTTTTCGCATTCTTTT
This sequence comes from Aphyosemion australe, assembly GCA_006937985.1. Lineage (NCBI taxonomy): Eukaryota > Metazoa > Chordata > Actinopteri > Cyprinodontiformes > Nothobranchiidae > Aphyosemion > Aphyosemion australe. The sequence continues at coordinate 359,227 of SSNS01000012.1, read as the reverse complement.
TTGTGTTCTGCTGTTCGTGTGTTAAGTTGGCGTCCTGCTTCTCCTATATATGTTTTATTGCATCTCTATTCACAAAGACACCAACAATAAAAACCATAGACATAGTAATAGACAGACTCAGACAAGATAAACCCTACAAAAAAGAACAAATCTAACAATAGATGACATAGCACAGCTAATAAAACTGGTTGCAAATTCTACATATTTTGTTTACGAGACAATATACAGACAACAGGAAGGATTCACGATGGGGAATCCGTTATCAGCAACCCTCTGCGACTTCTTCATGGGAGATTTGGAACAAAAATCATTAAACACTGCACCCGAAAACTGTCAAATAAAGTTATGGAAGCGATATGTAGATAATATATTGGAACTCATATCCAAAGGACAAACACAAACATTAACAGAGCATCTAAACAACATAGACGACACAGGAAACATAAAGTTCACATATGAGGAAGAAACAGAGGGCAGTATTACATTCATGGACATGAGGATCAGCAAAAAACAAGATGGAACACTTAAAATAAATACATACAGAAAACCAACACACACAGATCAATATTTACTATGGACATCAGAACATCCCACTATACACAAAATGTCAGTGATAAGAACGCTATACAATAGAGCGAAAATTATAACAGAAAAACAAGACTGTAGTCAAGAAAACAGACACATACACAACTCATTAAGAACCTGTGGATATCCAACGTGGACGATCAGTAGAGGGAAACAACAAACAAGAGCAGAAAGAATAGAACAACCAAAAAGAAAGAAAAACCCAGAGAAACAGGAACCAAAGCCAGTAATAACCCATATACCCATATATCAAACCATACACAACAGTTAGAAAAAGACTGGTACACCCCAAAGATAAGATTCCAACTGGAAAAAAATGCGGAGTCATTTCCGAAATCCCTTGCAAATTATGCAATAAAACATATATAGGAGAAACAGGATGCCAACTTGACACACGAACAGCAGAGCACAGAAAAGAATGCGAAAAAGAGACAAGTAGAACACACAAGAGCAGCAAGACAGGAAGCAGAGAGCACAATGAGGAAATCAGCAGTCACAGACCATTGCACCAGAGAAAACCACATCATGGATTGGGACAGCACAAGGATTATCAACACTGAGCAACAGAAATATAAAAGATGGATAAAGGAAGCTATCGAAATAAGGAGACGTGGACACGGGACCATGAACAGGGACGACGGGGTGTACACGTTGGACCACGCATGGGACTGCGTCATCGAGGAGGACAGCGCGGGCAGCAGGGGGCGATATCGTCGTCCCCTGCTGCCCGCACATAAACGGAAGCGGAAGTGAAGCTGCTTTCAGCAGCTTAGCTCAGAAGAAGGCCACAGCGATGGTCGAAACGTCAGCATAATAAGGTAAAAATTATCTCCTATCTGTGTTTTATAAAGAACGAAAAGTGAAAGGATTAAATCAGACATACACAGGATGAACGTACCGAAGGTGGATTAGGATTATTGTTTTTCCGAAGATGTTTTATGTTTAAATAATGGAAAATCCAAGTTAAGAACGTTAAACAGCATTTTACTAGACAGAGTTTAAAATTAACAAAGGACGATCTCATATTTTTGCTTTTCATGCTACAGTTTAGAACGAATTGAAGGAGGTTAATAATTGTCTAACTCTAGTTTCAGCGACACCAGGAACCTCTGCTCTGTCCAAGAGGCCCCGTGAGGAGGAGGAAAGCAGCACCATGCCCACCGAGACTGAAACGACCCAGGAGGACACCTCCAGGGCTCCCATAACCAAAAAGCTACGCATGATCCAGAGAGTGGGCCCCGAGGTGAGCATCTAAACACCAGCGTTCCTTTTGTTCAAGTGAAAGTTGCTCACATGGCTGATTTTTATCTGGTCTTCCTAGGAGGAGGTTCTGATTGAGGAGAGCGCCGAAGCTGAAGGGGTGGTTCCAACGGACAGTCAGGATGGTGCAGAGCCAAGCCAGGTCACATGTCATCACTTATTTAAAGTTCTCTTACAGCTTTAGTTTCACTCAAACCGGTTTAGGAGAAAAGGGGAATTCATTGAATATTTTTATTGTTACCATGCTATTTTAGACCTTTCAGAGCAATGGTAAAGTATTACCGTTGGCACTATGGAGGCTTGATTTGTTCTGAAATACACGTTATTTTCTTGAGACATTTTATCAACCTGGACATAAGACGCTTGGGTTCCATGAACCCCCGCCTCCACCCGTGTGAACTCCACCTATTTCATGACGTAACTCTGGATCCCCAGCAGAGCACCATGAGCCATGAAGAAGAAAGCAGCTTTGGCAACACGCACGCCCACTAAACTTTGTAACTATTCAACTAGCGGTTAGCCTTTTGGTTTTACTGACCGCTCTCCATCGGGTGGTTTTAATGTTGGAATGGCGCCGGTTTGAACGAGTAATTTGTCTTAAACCCCACTCCAGTCCTGGTGGAGGTTTAACAAGCAGTCTGTAAAATCACAATCACCTTCTGGCTTGGCTTTTGAGAGCTCCTGAAGATAAAATCCAACCATTTCTAGTGATTAAACTCTTCTTTGGGAAAACTGAACAAATTCCTGTACCTCTTGCAGCCAAAAGATGCATTTGAGTGCAGAGTAGATGAGAAAGAAATCATTTTTTCCACATCTGAGGAAATTAAATCACCTGCTTGCTACTCTGAGTGAGTGTTTACATTACAGGGCTGGGGCGGGACAGGATCATACAAATCTGACCCATCCTGCCATTTGCAATAGCTATGCAGACCAGCAGCTGAGGATTCAAGCATGAAGCCAAAAACCGCTTTGAGGTGTTTTTGATGAGGAAATAACGATATAACATAATCAGAAGCTCAAAAAGTGGATTTGCATGAGATAGGCCCTTTAAATACTTTGGTTAATTTCAGTTGTCTTGAATGTGCTGCACAAACAAATCAGACGTGGATCAAGTAGAGTACAGGTGCCTTCACCCGCTGATGGCTGTTTGACCTTCATGCTGTTTGACCTTCGTGCTGTTTGATGTTCCTCTGTGCAGACGGAGGAGTTCTCTAACCTGGAGGAAATGGAGGATGATGTTGCCACTCAGTCCATCATGGAGCACGCAGTCACCCCAACCCAAAGTGAGACCCAAGACCCTCTGCAGCAAGAAGTCATTGTCATACTGACTGACTCTGAGAGTGAAGATGAGCAAGACGAGGAGGAGGAGGAAGAAGAGGAAGAGCAGGTAGGGCGTTTGTGTTTAATGCTTTTGAAGTCTGTGTGTAATATATTAGTTTGGCTCGTTGGTGCATTGACCTCCTGGTGGCTGTAGGATTATGTGGAGGAGGAGGAGGAAGAAGATGAAGAAGAGGAGGAGGAGGACGATGAAGATGAGGAGGAAGACGATGACGAGATGGCAGAGGAAGGAGACGACAGTAATGAAGGCAGTGGAGATGGCAACGAGGCCTACGAAGGAGACGACACCGAGGTTAGAGCATCGTTTTCTCACAGTGAAGACTAAACCGTCCTCACTTCCAGTCAGACGTTCGTCCTCTTTTCCTGCTCAGTTGTTCCACGCCGTCTCAGTTCACGCTCACGTGTATGCAACCCTGCTGTTGTAACCTGTCTGCATGTGATTTGCACCCATATTTACTTTCATTGTACTTTTTCTCGGATGCTGAGTCAGCATTTAAAAAGTGACATTTAATAGTCTTGACAGTAGTCTGGGTTAGATGTCATTTGACTAAGGCATTAAAACTATTTGTTCCCCTTTTGGGATATTTTCAGGCTCCTTTAAGTACAAGTGGTCCTCATGCAGGCTGAAGTCCAATCCTAATGAGGCAAAAATTTCATGTCTTAATCCTGAATCAGTTAAAGTGCTGATTGAACTTAATAAGTGATTTTTACCCAGAACTTTTTTCTGAAAGCTGCCTTTGTTCATAGCAGGGAGAAAATGAATCATTAATCTGTATGTTGTTCTCTGCCAGGATGTTTTGGCAAATAAAGTTAGAGGGAAGCAAATGTTATTTTCCTTTTACTAATCATCTTCGCTGCACACGTTTTCATGCATTTTCTTTAATGCCTTTCACCTGTTGCAAGTCATCGTGTCTTTTTTTTTCCCAGTCATTTTTCGTTTCATTTATAATTTTATTTTATTTTTTTTCTCCTGTTTTCCAGGGAGCTGATGTCACAGACCCGGGCACCGAGACGGAGGAGAGTCTGGGGGCGTCCGACTCCACCCAGAGGCCTGCAGATTCCCAAACACCCAGCTGTAAGATCCAGGAAACCCTGCTGAAAACTTGTGCTGCGTCGATTCTCCATATGTGCTCACAAACTGTCTCGCCGTCCAATTATTTATCTGACTCTTTACAATGACTGGAAAAAATGTAAAATGCTGTCTGAGAGGAGAGGTAACAAAACTGACCAAAATAAGTCACTGATTCACGTTCTTTTAGATTCAAAAATAAAAAAATACACAAAATGCGTATTTTCCATTAAAAATATCCAGATTATTATATAATTTCTTAAAGACCAAGTTCACTGAGAAACAGTTTTTACTTGATTGTTTAAATATGATCGGTCACTCTGAGATTAACACGGAGGCTAAGCGTGAAAATAGTCTTCTACCCCTATTTCCTGCATTAGCCATCGATAGAAAATAGACGAGGAAATGCTCGGATTAGAAAAGCCTGACAGATCTACAGCTCACTGAAAAATAACATTCATGGACTCACCCGTCTTGACTCACGACAGGGAAGGCTGTTGTTGGTTCTGCGTCCAGAAAACAGCAGAGAACGTCTCGGCTAGTAGAAGCTAACCGTTAGCATTAGCAACTCCACCACACAGCAGAACTCCTCCAGGCTTGTGTTATTTGTGGAGATAAAACATCAACGTTGCAGAGCAAACAGAGTCCGTGGTAGAGTCGTGTTGCTGTTAGCCAATCAGAGACGAGATGTCCAAATATCAGGAAATAAGACTTAAAATCCTGCCGTGTTCTCGTCCCCACTACTGCGACTAACTTCTGGTCCCTGAAACTGGAGCGCCAGAGCTTTTTTCCCCCCACAAACACCGACTCACAAGGCATTCCTTTATACTAGAGACCACTGCAAATGCATTGAAAAACAAGTCAACTTGGTCTTTAAATAATCAACTTATTTTTGTTAAAATTTTCCAGTTTTCTTTTATGTAATATTTTTAACATATTTGCTGGGTTATTTTTTAGATCAGTGATTTAACATTTATCCAAACATTTCAATCTTGTTGTAGTTGAGGGGAGCTCCATGGAGGCCTTCTCCTCTGACCAACCAATCACAAGTTCTGGCACACGTATGCCTCCGTCACCACGGAGACCTGTGCATCAGCTGCCGCCTCGCCTGAACATCCATCCCGCTCCGACATCAGAGCTTGGACCGCCTGTATGGATGTCACTCTAATCCATCAGCTGTACAGTGTTTATTAAACTGTCCTTGAAACTTAAATATGTTTTTGTTTTTTTTACAGCGCGTTCCCGTACGGCGCCAGTCAGTAGGCAGACTCGCTCCTGGGATGTCGAGCAGTGCTGTGAGTCACATTATCTACATCAGATTTTATAATAATTGTTATTTATATGATTGTTGGAGTTGATCCTTCTCCTCTATCAGCAGCAGCAGCAGCATTTCTATGAAGAAGATGACAGAATGGTTCCCAGTACTCCCACTCTGGTGCCTCCTCGTTCTGATGCTTTTGACCAGGCCATCCAGTAAGTCTATCAGGCATCAACACTTGGATCAGAAAGTATGGCTAGAATAAAAAATCTAAAATGGTAAACGCTGGAAAAAGTTCTAAAGCATACTTTGATCTGACACCTTTGTAAGATGCTAAGTGTGACGAGTCATTTGTTTTTATTCCTGGTTTCAGACTCTAAATTGAGAACAAAGTGACACAAACCATTGCACCTTTTTTTTTTTAGTTCTCCCCAGGTTGCAGGAGTCCCTCGCTTCAGGTTTGGTCCTTCAGACGACCTGCCACAGACCAGCTCCTCCTCACACTCTGACCTGGGGCAGCTCGCTTCACAAGGAGGTCCTTTATCACAAACACACAACACCACATGTTGGAAATGTATCTGGGAGGAATGTGGTCATTGGGTGTGAGGTTTTGATTTAAATAAAATTACTCATCTTCTTCAGGTCTTGGGATGTATGAAAGTCCTCTGTTCCTGGCAACTCACGAAGAGGAATCTGGTGGACGCAGCGTTCCCACCACTCCTCTACAAGTCACAGCTCCAGGTATGATCAGGCCGTCCATCTACACGACCGCTTCAGGGATTCTTCTAACGTGTCGTTGTGAAGTTTGAAAACGGAGTGAAAACATACAAACTCATCAGTGTGGGTATTTTTTATGTTATCTTTCATTAGTAGTGTTCTCAGAAGTAGCACAGTCTGACACAACGGAGCACGCCTCCCAGTCCGTTCCCATGGTGAGCACATCCACACCGGGCCTTGTACCAGGAACGGCCGGTTCAGGGGAGGAGAGAGACATTTTCCTGGAGCCAGACACTGATAGGTGATTTTCCCAACACTTCCTCTTTTTATTCCTAAATAATAACTGAATTCATACGTGTGGCCTTTCAGCTGGAAAACCTTAGTGTTTGTTATTAAGCAAAGTTCAAGTCTAACTGGAAAATTGCTCCATCCTTTCATTTATTAGCTGAATAAAATAAGATTCTGGATGAAAACACCTTGCCAACTTTAAAGGTCATTTTTATAGTTACTTGCATGATTTGAGTCCTTCTGTGTGTGTGTGTGTGTGTGTTTATGTGTGTGTGTGTTTATGTGTGTGCATGCGTGTTTGTGTTCATTCCTCCACTTGTTCGTTTCTTCCAGACCCAGTGGTGAAGTGTCCATGGATCCTGTAGTGTCTCAGGGAGACGGAGAAGACTCGAGTCAACCATCTGACAAGTCCAACCTTCCCTCCACCAGCCAGGAACCTTCCTCCAGCTCTGCAGGTAGAGTCTAGTCTGAAATGTTCCTTTGTCTCTAACTGAAGATATAAAATACAACTTTTTTTGGTTGAATTTTGTTGTACCGTTGTGATTTGCGTGTGTCACGTCTCTGCAGATACAAGCAGCGCTCCTCCTAAGCTCTATCGACCTGGACCCAGCAGACTGCTGCAGCGCAGAGGTAACATAACATAACACAGCAGTTTCCTGCTCCTCCACCCTACTGGTTAAAAGTGGAATTACAACTGTTGTAAACAACCCTGCTGCAGCCTGTTGTTAGCTAGCGCTAACAACAAGCTAAAGCTAACATGAGCCAAGTCTTACTAAATAAGCCACAAATCAAAAATATTCCACACTGTTGGACAAAAAATATTATTACTTATAAGTCCAGTAGCAACAAAGCCAGGTCACCATCGGTCTGTGATTTTGTAGCCTCCTTTAGCTCCCTCAAACTAGTGTAGGCCGTGCCGATGTTCACTCTGGTTTTAACTCTTTGCTTCACCTCCAAAGACATTAGTCTGTTACTTTTACTTTCAGGCTCTGCTATGATGCCAACAGAAAAAGCAAATACTTCTTTTTCTTCTTGTGCTTTTTGACAATCGGCGAACTGAAAATGCTAACCGCTAGCATTACAGCTAACAACTGTAAAGCAGGTATAAGGGCACCCCCTAATCAATAAAAAACAATACTTCTTTTTTTTTTTGCTAAGCCCGCCCCCTGCCTCATAAAATCTGAGCAATAGGAAACTGAGCGGAACTGATCAGAACTAACCAATAGTGTTAGACTACCGCTTACGGAGCTTCAAATTTAAGGAAGCACCTCGGCTGATGCAGCGTTGATGAACTTTTCATGGACAAGTAAGTCTTTAAAATATAAATATTAGGGATGCACCGATATAAAATTTTTGGTCGATTCCGATATTAATATTGCTGTTATTGCCGATAATCGATATTTGCCGATATATATGTATATATATATATATATATATATATATATATACACACACACTGACATTTATGCTTCTGAAATCAGCAAATTTTCTCGGAAAATTATGCAAGCTGAATTTTTTAATGTCTTGTTTTATTTCTATAAAGTGCAAACTAGATTATCTATCTATCTGTCTCTCTCTGTGTGTGTAAATGTGTGTACACACACACACACTTGCGCTTCTGAGATGATTACCATCAGTGTCACATGTCTAAACAATTACACATCATTACCCCCC